>OZ014519.1:617793829-618001329 GCA_963966055.1 Lathyrus aphaca
CAACAAAACTTCCAACAACAACCTCCGTATCAGCAGAACCAATATCCTCCCAGGAACAACTACAACAACAACTCCAACAACAACAATCAACAGAGGCCATTCCAACAAAGGCCCTCTCAAGCTAATCGAGTGATCGACCCGATCCCAATGCCGTATGCTGCCTTGCTGCCACAACTTCTGAAACTCAACCTGGTTGAGCTAAGAACGTTGGCACCTCCGGATCCAAACAGTCTACCAAGAAACTATGACTCTAATGCTAGGTGTGCTTTTCACTCAAACGCGCCTGGCCACAGTACAGAAAAATGCAGGGCTCTGCATATGAAGGTACAAGACTTGGTAGACTCCAAGGCTCTGAACTTTGCACCTCCGCCCAATGTCAACAAAAACCCAATGCCAAACCATGGTGGTCCTCGAATTAACGCAATCGAAGAAGACACACCGTCTTATTTCATAACCAGTGTGGATCAGATCAGGACACCATTGGTGGAAATCAAAGCTCAACTCCGTGAAAGCAATATATTTCCGGGGTGTGAACTAGGGTGCCCATACTGCAATATTTCTTGGAATGGGTGTGAAGACTTGAGGAATGGCATTGACAGCCTTATTCAGAGTGGCTTACTGCAGATCACTACATCATTCCCGGCAAACCCGACGACTTCATCAGCAATGGTTTCAGATCCTCCTACAAATACAGCAACAATTGTTCCCAACAATTCATCAGCAACATCAGCAAGTACTTCATCTGTTCTACCCAATGATCAGTTTTCAACAGTTTCTCCTGCTACAACTTCAGCTTCAGTCCACTTCGACTCTCCATCAACAACAACAACGGTTCTTCCAACGGAACCTCCTACAACACCAGCAAACAATCACGAAGATGTCTCCACTGTTACCATATTCTACGATCCAGAAAACAATTCCGCTTATCATTCAGAAGGTGCTGCTCCCACTAGAGCACCAGTTACAATCTTTTATGATCCACAAACAATAACAGTCCCTCCAGCAGCAGCAATCAGTCCAGTCACCGTCACGGTACCTGGACCTGTACCATATGAAAGCAATAGGGCCATCCCTTGGCACTATGGCTCTGACTTGTACTGTGAAGGGAAAAGAATCACTCTGGAAACATCAACACCTGCACCACAAATTGATAATGTGGGTGGAGGCGGAGGCTTCACCCGAAGCGGACGTCTCTTTGCTTCACAAGTTCAAAGACCTACTGCCGAAGCAGAAGCTGCTGCCAAGGCAAAAGGAAAGAGCCCGGTGCAGGAAGATCCAGCTGCCAAAGAAGCCCTGAAGACTCCATTCGATCAAGAAGTTGATGAGTTTATGAGGATCATCAAAAAGAGTGATTACAAAATTGTGGATCAACTTCACCAGACGCCATCCAAAATCTCCATCCTCTCTCTGCTTATGTGCTCCGAAGCCCATCGGAATGCACTACTGAAGGTACTGCACGCAGCTTACGTGCCCGAGGAGATTACTGTCAACCAATTGGAAACCGTGGTTGGAAACGTTACTGCTAGCAATGGGCTAGGGTTTACCGACTCTGACTTGACAGTGGATGGCCGCAACCACAACAAAGCCTTGCACATAACCCTGGAATGCAAAGGAGCTGTCCTTTCTCATGTGCTGGTGGACACAGGTTCTTCCCTGAATGTCTTACCAAAGAAGGCTCTGGTGAAGCTTGAATATGATGGTTTGGCATTGAGACCCAGCAACCTGGTGGTTAGAGCTTTTGATGGCTCAAAGAGATCGGTTCTGGGAGAGATTGAGCTGCCCGTGACAATTGGCCCGCAGACTTTTAAAACTATCTTTTATGTGATGGACATTCAGCCCGCCTACAGCTGTTTGTTGGGTAGACCCTGGATTCACGCCGCTGGCGCTATAACGTCTACCCTTCACCAAAAGTTAAAATTTGAGTGGGAAGGTCAAGTTGTCACAATCTGTGGAGAGGAGGACATTTTTGTCAGCCACCTGGCAACCTACAAGTACATTGAAATGGATGGAGAGATCCATGAGACAATGAGCCAGGGGTTTGAAGCGTTGAATGTGAATGAAGCATCTGCTGTATCTGGTACCCCAATGTCGTCTTATCAACAAGCCCGGAAGGTTGTTGAAGAAGGAACTGCCCAAGGCTGGGGCAAGGTCTTAGCTGTGGAGGAGAAGAAGGACAAATTTGGGTTGGGTTACAAACCAACTCAACGTCAAGCAAAGGCTGCTGCAGAGCCAGGATTTGTCAGTGGGGGAATGCTAACCCCCGATGCTATCAACTGTCTGGAAGACGAGCTGGAAGAGGAGCGCAACCTGGAGAATTGGATTCGTCCGAAGGTCCCAGGGAGCAGTGTCTCGAACTGGTCTTCCCAGGGAATTATAAGTGTTACTCGAGCAGAGTAATTATTATTTCCTGTATTTTTTTATAGCATGCATCAAAGTCTTGCATCTTGCCCAAGATGACAAGACTCATTTTGTAATCAGGGCCATCTGTACTTTTGTGCAAACAAGATTAAGTTAATGAAATATCAGACAATCTTTTGCAAACGAGTCGTTTTCTTTTCTGCTCACTGTTTTTTCCATTTTTCTTTTTGTACAAAAAATAAATGGCGGTGTTTTCAAAATGGTAACTTCATTTCACTTTTTTCTAAAGCAAGATTAAAATCAATCACTAAAATGAACCGACTTAACCCTTGCAGAGAGTGCCTTCCAGACAGCACCGACAACAGCACGGCTATGACGTCGTATGGCTTTGACAATCCGATCAATCAAGCTGACGAAGGGGTTGAAGAAGAATATGAGCTTCCTGAAGAGCTAGCCAGGTTGTTAAGGCAAGAGGAAAAGGTTATTACTCCTCATCAGGAGGAGGTTGAAGTGATTAATCTTGGTACAGAGGAAAATGTGAAAGGAGTCAAGATCGGGGCCTGCCTGCAAAACTCAGTGAAGAAGCAACTGATAGATTTGCTGCAAGAGTATGTTGATGTGTTTGCTTGGTCGTATCAGGACATGCCAGGGTTGGATACCGATATTGTTGTGCACAAGCTGCCTTTGAGGGAAGAATGCCCACCAGTCAAACAGAAGCTGCGCCGTACTCGTCCCGACATGGCTATGAAGATCAAGGAAGAGGTACAAAAGCAATGGGACGCCGGGTTCCTTGCTGTGACTAGCTATCCGCCGTGGGTTGCTAACATAGTACCTGTGCCTAAGAAAGACGGTAAGGTAAGGATGTGTGTTGATTACCGGGATCTGAACAGAGCCAGCCCGAAAGATGATTTCCCATTACCTCACATCGATGTATTGGTAGATAATACGGCTCAGTTCTCGGTATTCTCCTTCATGGACGGATTCTCAGGATATAACCAGATCAAGATGTCACCTGAAGACATGGAGAAGACAACATTCATTACACCTTGGGGCACGTTCTGTTATAAGGTGATGCCATTCGGACTGAAGAATGCTGGTGCCACCTATCAACGGGCTATGGTAACATTATTCCACGATATGATCCATAAGGAAATCGAGTGTTATGTGGATGACATGATTGCCAAGTCCCTTACAGAGGAAGACCATCTGGTGAATCTGCTCAAGTTATTCAAGCGTCTGAGGAAATACCAACTAAAGTTGAACCCCAACAAATGCACATTCGGGGTGCGATCCGGTAAGCTGCTGGGCTTTATTGTAAGTGAGAAAGGGATTGAAGTTGACCCTGATAAAGTCAAGGCTATACAAGAAATGCCTGCACCTAAAACTGAGAAAGAAGTTCGAGGGTTCTTAGGTCGATTGAACTACATTTCACGGTTCATATCTCACCTTACAGCAACTTGTGAACCCTTATTCAAGCTGTTAAGAAAGGAGCAAACGGTCAGGTGGAACGAAGACTGCCAGAAAGCTTTTGACAAGATCAAGGAGTATTTGCAGGAACCTCCAATCCTTATGCCTCCAGTTGAAGGAAGACCTCTGATTATGTACTTGACAGTATTAGAAGAATCGATGGGGTGTGTACTAGGTCAGCATGACGAGTCTGGTCGAAAAGAGTATGCGATATACTACCTAAGCAAAAAGTTTACCGACTGTGAACAGCGTTATTCACTGCTCGAGAAAACTTGCTGTGCTTTAGCGTGGGCTGCTCGCCGACTGAGACAGTATATGCTGACCCACACTACCTTGTTAATCTCAAAAATGGATCCAGTTAAGTACATTTTCGAGAAGCCAGCTCTTACCGGACGGGTTGCGAGATGGCAGATGATTCTCACAGAATACGACATACAGTACACATCTCAGAAAGCCATCAAGGGCAGTGTGCTATCTGAATATCTTGCTGAGCAACCCATTGATGATTACCAGCCAATGAGGTTTGACTTCCCTGATGAAGACATCATGTTCATTAAAGAAAAAGATCATGAAGAGCCTATTCACACTGAAGGGCCTGACCCAGAAGAAGAATGGACTATGATGTTCGACGGGGCTGTTAACATGAATGGCCGTGGTATTGGTGCAGTACTCATTACACCTAAAGGGGTTCACATGCCTTTCTCGGCAAAGCTCACTTTCAACTGCACTAACAACGAAGCTGAATACGAAGCTTGCATTATGGGTCTTGAGGAGGCCATTGACCTCAGGATCAAGACATTGACCGTATTCGGAGATTCAGCTTTGGTAGTCAATCAGACCAACGGAAAATGGTACACCCACCAAGATCATCTGATACCTTACAGGGATTATACAAGAAGGTTATTGACTTTCTTCACAACAGTCAAGCTTGAGTATATCCCTCGGGACGAGAATCAGTTTGCGGATGCTCTTGCTACCATTTCATCCATGATCAAAGTTCAAGCTGCTAACTTTGTACCTCAGATTTCAGTATCGAGACTTGATAGACCAGCATATGTATTTGCAGCAGATATTGCTAAAGATGATAAGCCTTGGTTCCATGACATCAAGTGCTTCTTGGAGGATCAAACGTACCCACCTGGGGCATCTTCCAATGATAAAAAGACTTTAAGAAGGCTTGCTGGAAGTTTCTTTCTGAACACTGATGGATCTTTATACAAGAGGAACTTTGATATGGTGCTTCTCAGATGTGTTGACAAGACGGAAGCGGATTTACTGATGCATGAAGTGCACGAAGGATCCTTTGGCACCCATGCTGGAGGGCATGCCATGGCTAAAAAGTTGTTAAGATCAGGCTATTACTGGATCACAATGGATGCAGACTGTTGTGCTTACGCCAGAAAATGCCATAAATGCCAGATTTATGCAGACAAGGTGCATGTGCCTCCCAATCCCCTGAACATAATGTCTTCACCATGGCCCTTTGCTATGTGGGGCATTGACATGATTGGCAAAATTGAGCCAACTGCTTCGAACGGCCACAGATTCATCCTGGTCGCCATCGACTATTTCACCAAGTGGGTTGAAGCAGCCTCATATGCAAATGTCACAAGGCAAGTGGTAGCCAGATTTCTGAAAAGAGATATCATCTGTCGGTATGGAGTGCCCGAGCGAATCATTACTGATAATGGTTCCAACTTGAACAACAAAATGATGGCAGAACTGTGCCGGGACTTCAAGATCCAACATCACAATTCTTCTCCTTACAGGCCGAAGATGAACGGCGCTGTTGAGGCAGCAAATAAGAATATCAAGAAGATTGTGCAGAAGATGGTAGTCACTTACAAAGATTGGCATGAAATGCTACCGTTTGCCTTGCATGGGTACCGCACATCAATCAGAACATCCACTGGGGCAACACCGTATCAGCTTGTATATGGTATGGAAGCAGTCCTACCTATTGAAGTTGAATTACCCTCTCTACGGGTATTGATGGATGTTAAACTGAGTGAAGCAGAATGGGTTCGGGCCCGATACGAACAACTGAGTCTGATCGAAGAGAAGAGATTGGCTGCAATCTGTCATGGGCAGTTATATCAGAAGAGAATGAAGAGAGCCTTCGATCAGAAAGTCAGGCACCGAGAGTACCAAGTGGGAGATCTGGTGTTGAAGAGAATCCTCCCTCCTCATACAGACCACAGGGGCAAATGGACTCCGAATTATGAAGGACCATTCGTTGTAAGGAAAGTTTTCTCTGGTGGAGCGCTGATGCTCAGCACCATGGATGGTGAAGATTTCCCGTCCCCTGTGAATTCAGATGCAGTTAAAAAATACTTCGCATAAAATGACCCGCTGGACATAAAAACAGAATGTAAGTCCAGGCAAAATAGGGCCTCCCGGCGAGTCAAAAACAGAATAAAAGACTCGGGCAAAAATAAGGGAAAATAAATAAAAAAATTGTACACCCGCTGAGTTGAAAAGCCGCATTGGACAGCTCAGGCAAAAATGGGTATCCCGATGGATTGAAAACCCGAAAGGGCGATCCATGCAAAATAAGGGAATAAGCGAACAACTGCATTCTGAATTCGTCTGTATCACCTACAACTTGGTAAGCTCCAAGGGATCAAGCTGCAATCAGAATCAACTCTCTCCAGAAAGCAAGACGAGAAGAACGTCATTGTCATACGAGTCATAGCAGAAGAGGAAGCTCCTCAAAGCGTCGTCAACACCGCCAGCACTTCATTTCTCAATTTGTAACAATCTCCTCATTTCAGGAGATATGTTCCTTTAACTGTATCTTGCCAATTCAGGGCACACAAATTAATATAATCAGATTTTCAGTCATGTCTCGTTTTTTACATTTATGTTTTGCAAAGAGTTGTCTGATATCTCTAAAATACAATTGCATAAGTACAGATGCCTTTCTCTAAAAACAAAAACGCATGCTTACAGGGAATGTGATTACTCTCGAGTGTACTTAACTCCTATGACGGAATCCAGAAAGGGATACCTCGGGACCTTTTGTACGTTCCATTATCTTTGCAGGATTGCAGGTATCCAGAATGCAACCTGGGGCATGCCAGTTACGCCTTAGCAAGATGGCAAATCGTTATCAACTCGGTCTATCTTCCACGTGGCAATGGGATGCGCCCATCTCCCCAGCGGAGCTGTCAAATCAGCATACACTCAACCTCAGTATCCGAGATGCTCTATCCCCAGCTGAGTTGCTCCCCATTGCTCTCCCCAGCTGAGTTGCCTCTCACTTCCCCAGCCGGGTTGCCATTCTTCCTCAACAGAATACAGAAATCAGGGAATCATCTCCCCACAGAGCTTCAGGCCTCTATTCAGAAGAGCAGCGCACGAAGAAGTCACAACAGAGAGAGAGAAAGCTTCTACAAACCCCAGCTGGGTCCCGTATTATGAAAATATGTCAATCGATGACGTATATCCCCAAGCAGATACAACTACAGATCTACCAATGATCCCATCCCCAGCTGGGATGTCTTCTTCAAGCAGATCGACCAGAGATCTCCGCGGCAACGGGATCCGAATCCTGGATCGGTGCCCCTTTTGCATAATCATAGCATTCGCATCATATTCACCCTCAAAGCGTAGCATTCCGTCTAATACGGAACATTACGGCAAAAATCAAATGCATAGCATAATCATAAGTCATGTTGTGAATTGAACACTTGTAAATATTGACAATCTGTCATTATACGGAATATATACATCCCCATCAGAGTCCCAGCAAAAGCAGTTGCCCCATATCACAAACACCAGTGCATATCTCCTTTTGATACCCGTCCGTATCATCATTTCCCAGCAGGTTGCCCGAATACACTTTACAAACCAAGATCACCAGTATTGCAGATACATCCTGACACTCGTCCGTGTCGTGTCACCAGCAGAAAACCAAAGACACCCTCTTTGCACTTACATATACCTATACACTTTCTTGACACCCGTCCGTGTCATATCCCCAGCATGGTCGCCTATATTTGTATATACACTTTCTTGACACCCGTCCGTGTCATATCCCCAGCGTGGTCGCCTATATTTGTATATACACTTTCCTGACGCCCGTCCGTGTCATATCCCCAGCAGATAAACACTCACCTATACATTATATACTCACTACTCATTGGTACACCTACTCAGATACTCGTCCGTATCTTATATACACCATGTATATCCCCGCAGATTCGACAGTAGTCCTTGTTCTTTGTTAACCAGTTGGTACTCGTCCGTACCATCATCTCAGAACATTGCGTCTAATGTTTGTTTCTACATGATACTCGTCCGTATCATAGTCTTAAGGATGCTCGTCCGCATCTTTAATCCATACACCGTGTCAAACACTTATGTCTTCTTGAATATAGATGCTCGTCTGTGTCTACTATTCCCCAGAAGGATACTTTCAGATGCAACACTCGTCCGTGTTCCTTGTTAACCAGTTGATACTCGTCCGTATCATCAGCTCTGAGCACGTGTCAGTTTGTTTCTACGTGATACTCGTCCGTATCATAGTCTTAAGGATGCTCGTCCGCATCTTTAATCTATACACAATACCAAACACTTATACCTTTTGTTTCTTGGATGTAAACGCTCGTCCGTGTTTACTATCTCCCCAGTAGATTGCCAACAAATTTTCTTTTTATCTAACACTCGTCCTGTGTTATGATACCTCTGAGAGCAGCCGTACCCTGCTGAGTGGTCGTCCTCCACTTCTTGATGGTCGTCCTCCATCATGCTCATCCGATGGCCGTCCCCATCGTTGATTTTAGCAGCCGTCCCCTGCTAGGTGGTCGTCCTCCACCTTTTGATGATCGTCCTTCATCACTTTATCCAATGGCCGTCCCCATTGTTGATTTTAGTTGTCTAACACTCATCCTGTGTTATGATAAACTTTGAGAGCAGCCGTCCCCTGCTGAGTGGTCATCCTCCACTTCTTGATGGTCGTCCTCCATCATGCTCGTCCGATGGCCGTCCCCATCGTTGACCTTTTCTATCCGATGGCCGTCCCCATCGTTGATATTTTGGCAGCCGTACCCTGCCAGGTGGTCGTCCTCCACCTGTGATGGTCGTCCCCATCATATTTCTTTTACGCCCAACAGAGCAGCCGTCCCCTGCTAGGTGATCGTCCTTCACCTTTGATGGCCGTACCCCATCATCTGTTTATTTCATTTATTCTTTAACCCGATGGCCGTCCCCGTCGTGGTCCCTTTTCTTTTTTAACCCGATGGCCGTCCCCATCGTTGGTTACTTTACCTTTGTGAACTTGATGGCCGTCCCCGTCATGTTTCACCAATCCCCAGAGAATGTTACTACTTTATCTTGATGGCCGTCCCCATCATGATATTTTATTTTCCCAGCTAGTCGGCCGTCCCCGTCTTAGCTTTACCTTTTATCCCCAGCATGTCGGCCGTCCCCGTCATTGCTTTATACACTTTACCGGCATGTCGGTCGTCCCCGTCATCGCTTTATTTTCATACACTTTACCAGCATGTCGGCCGTCCCCGTCATTGCTCTTTACCCAGCAGTCGTCCTCTGCTCGACGGTCGTCCTCCGTCGCCCACACTTTACAATATACTTTATTTGCTTTTACAATCTATATCCCTTTTCTTCTTCATTTCTGTGAGTGCAAATTTTGGACTGTCTTTGATATTCAACCACAAGTTATCTTGTTTGCCTGTTAAGCCGCCGCTTACAACCTGCACAGCTAACTCATGTTTGAATAGGGGCAGCTGTAAACACCCCAAATTTGCCCTCACCCATTCACACATGACTTGTGATCATCTCATATGCATAAACACAATCACATCATCTCATGTCTCATTTGTTTTCACTGGATAGTTTCCAAGGCATCTGCACCTAGGGTTTGTGATCTGAGCAACCTCAGGGCATCTTGAGCCATTCCAAAGGCCACTAATCAACTCAAAGGGGTCCATGTGTGTTCTTATATCATGTTACATCCTCACAAAGTCAGAAATGCAGAGGAATCACAAGAACTAGGGTTTGAGTGGATGCAGAGCCAGGATGAACTGCACAGTTGACTGAAAATTAGGGTTTTGGTTTCAGAGGCCATAACCCCAAATTTTTTGGTCATTCTTGTTTCCATTGATCTTTATATGGTATAGGGAGTATGCATATCAATTTTCATGAAGAAATTCCATGGGGAAGTCATCTGATCAAGAGTTGACTTTTCAGACAAGTCAGTGTAAAATCAGGGCATCTGAGGCCCCCAATGACCCAACCAATGGGTGATCTTCATCATTTTGAGTGTATGTGATCTTTATTTGATCATGGAAGAAGGTTGAAGTTCATGGAAATCAAGAATTTAGGGTTTTTGCAAAAGTTGACTTTTTGGGTTTTGTTGACTTTTCAAGAATGTACCATTTTAGGTCAATTTTCAAGCCTTGATTCATGATCCAAAAAGGCTTCAAATGGAAAAACTTTGGTCATGAAAGTTGTAGATCTCATCTTTCCCTTTTCAAAAAGTACAAGAACATGATCAAACTCTTCTTGGATCAAAAGTTATGGCCATGCAAAGTTGCCAAAAATCATTGTTTTTCAAGTCATGCACCAAGTGGGAATTTTGCTAAGTCTTGAATCAATGCATGATTGCTGCCTCAAATTCATGTCAAACCAGCATGTGAATGTTCTCTAAGTCACAAAAATCAGAAATGGACCAAGTTTGCTCATGGTTTGGTTCATGTAACAAGGCATTTCCATGGAAAACCATAAAGCTAGCCAACTTGCATTTTCACTCATGACTACTTCACCAACTTATGACATTGGCTGCTGACTTTGGGCTAGCCTCTCCCTCACCTTTTGCTGCACCAGAACCCAAGTTGTCCTTGCCTAGTATCACACCATGCCCTATCTTACACAAAAGTGGATTTTGAGCAAAAGTAGCCACACCTATCATAGCAGGCCATGTCACATCAAGAGGCCAATCAGAATTGTTTATTCATTCATTTTGCTGGCCATATCACATGGCAACCAAGGCTGAAGCATTGACATTCACTACTTACACAAAAACCTCCCAACTTGCAAGTTCTATCGAATCTCTTTACACAGCCACAAAGCACAAAGACTTTGATCACCATTCAACTCACCACACCTCAAAGGCCTCAAACCACCAAAACTCAGGCCTGAAACAAGCTTGGCCTGAGCTTCACCATTCACCATCATCAGAACCAGTTCTCTTCGAATCACACTATCCATCCATCAAACACTTCATTTTCCTTCACCAACAAGTCAAGCATGCCATAAGGAGCCAAAACCACCCCTTACTTTGAGCTGAAACAGCTTGTATGCAAAGTGCATTTTCTGCTACACCAGAAGTGAACCACTCAAAATAGCTTGCTAAAGATCATTCCCAGCTTGCCATTGGTACCAGGGGAGACATTGGAGCTAGCACGCATCAAGAAACTGCTCTGGAAGCTCAAAAACAGGAGTTGTCACCTCAGGTATGATCTTGAAACTTTTCTCCCAAAGCTCTGATTTTATGTTATAAAATGAAAATGTATGCTTCAAGGATCATGGGGATGTGTTTAGAATCAAAAATGGTGTGAAAATGAGCATTTTATGCATCTCTGAAATTTGGCCCGTGAATGCATTTCGTTTCGATTCTCCTTGTTCATGTTAGATAAATGTATTTTGATCTTGGATTGAGGTTTAGTTAGGATAGGGGAGTGTTTCTGGGCATTTAATTTGTTGAATGGTGGCCTGAATCGTTTTCTAGGGTTTGTGATACGCCGGAGAAGACGACCGGAACCACTGTTCCGGCCGTCTGAGTTTACCCTGCCCTAATTAGGGTTTAGTCCAGTCATTAGTGATTTTTAAACCTGGGCCATTGGATTGCCCTTCCCGCGCGTAGACCAAGGGATCAGATCATTTCATTAACATTAATTTCCACTTAATTAATTTAATTAGGTTTAATAGTTCAATTAGTCAGGTTTGAATTGGGACCACACGATTGCGCGCCAAGTCAACCTTTATATCCCCAGAATCAATCTCATGCGTCCATTCTGTTTACTTTTCTTTTTATTTGATTTTTACTCATATTTATTGCATTTAATTTGTACAATTATTTTAAAATAGTTAAAAAATCATAAAAATTATGAAACTTTTTCTTTAAGGTTTTATTAATTTTTATGACTCAAAAACATTTTTATTTTATTTTTTATCATTAAAAAAGTATTTTTAAATATTTAAAAGATTATTTTTAATTGATTAATGAGAATTAATCAATTAAAAATACTTTTAGGTATTTAAAAATTACAAAAAAATTCATGAAGTGTTCTAAGACATTTAGAAACATTGTCCAACCTTCAAACCAAATTTCTTTTTTGATCTTGATGCATTTTAAGAATTTTTCATTGAATTAAATCATTTTTGATGCATTATTTTGTTCATAAGTTTGAAAATTCATTTCTGCCTATTGGTGAAGGTTGAGACATTGATTCTTCTTGCATTGTTTTCCATTTAGCATGTATTTTCAAGGATAAAAAGGCCATGATTTGATCTTGCATTTTCTAATTGATTGGCATTTGTTTTGATGAGGACCCTAAAAAACCCTAATAACTTGAAAAAATCACAACTTGAGTTTGGTTGAGAGTTGAGAGCTCCCCTTTGGGCAGTGGTTCATTATAGGTCTAGGGTTTCTTTAGGTACCATTTTCCATTTTTCATATTAGGGTTTGCTTCTGTCTTTGGTCTATGTGTGATGTTTGTTTCATGAACCCTAATTTGGGCTTTCATTTGCATCCCTCTTGCATTTCCTTGCATAACATGACTTGTCATTGCATTTTGTGCATTCCTATGATTCATTTGACATCTTAAGACATGTATGAAGCATCATTGATCATTGCATTACATATTTGCCATGCCATTTGTCTTGTATGTTTCATAACATTTCATGCTTGTTCATGCTTCTAAACTTGCATCATTTGCATCCATGGCTTTGTATGAACATCTCATTGTCTTGTCTCATGTTCATAGCACTCCATAGCATCATCATCATCATCAACATGCTTCTGGTTTTTGCTTATCATATCATCTCATCTCATTTAGCATTGTATTGCATTTGTTTCTAACATTTCAGGTGGTAAGTAAAACTTGAGAAGTGGATTTGCCTTCACTTCTCATAACTTTTCTTTTCATCTCTCTTGCATCCATTGCTGTATTCTTACTTGTGTTTGAGTTTGAGCTTGCTCATTCTTCCTCCTCCCACTTTCTTTCTTCAAGTGACTTGACTTCTTGAATGAAGCAAGTCACTTTGCTTCTCTTGATCTTGTTCATCTGCTTCCTGGTGGTTCATCTGAAGATTGTTCTTGAAAACCTCACAAACATTAGGACCAACCAAGCATGATAATGAATTAGGGTTTTGATTAGTCTCCCCACAGTTTTTACCTTTGTGTCTCTCTTTGAGTCTTCTCTCCTCACCTCATAATCAGGGACTAAACCCTCAAGGCTTTAAGACTTTGTGATTAAGATCATGCCTGCATCCTTCTTTTAGGATGGAGTGTATAACTTTGATCCTAAGTCTTGGACCCTTAAGGTGTTGAACTCTCTTAATTAATCCATCTAATAATCATCAAGACATTACACTTGTAACTTGGGCCTTGCATTAGGGTTCTAATTCTTCCTTAATTGGTTAAGAAGGACTAACCCTAAAGTTAATGGACAAGTCCCCCTCAAGTTGTCTTACAAATCATAAAATTCACTTCATCATCATGCCATTAATAAAATCCACTTAATCAAAGGTTTGTTCTGTCATGGGTTTAATCCCTAATCATGGATTAAGCTGAGGATCCTTCCTCAGCTTAAACACCCTCATCTATTATCCTTCTTTTAGGATAGTGTAATGAGCCTGTTAAATCCCTGATTATGGCTTAACCTCATTACTTAACACTAAACAAAAATCACAAAAACATCTAATTAATCACAAGTAGGTTAATGATCTTAACCCTACATCAAAGGTGATTAAGTGTGAGAATCTGACTTCACACTTAAGGTAATTCTCATTACCCCTAATCAGAGGGATGATGTGATGAGTTTACCAAATCCATTGATTTAGGTTTAAGCTCATTATCTTATGACAAACTCCAAAAAGAAATAAAAGACTGAAAACTCAAAAACAAACAATAATCGTCTCCTTCGGGATTCTTTTCTCATCATCTTCACTCACAACCGAGAACTTGCTTCTTCCGTCTAATGCAAGACAGTTTGCACCTGAGCCAGACAGGTCATACACTTGAGCATTGACAAGCAAGCAGTTCATCAGTCAATTCATCCTTTCAGTCTCTTTGGGTCGAACTACGGTGTTCTGACTTCCTCATTGCACGAGAGGATACGTAGGCATAACTTAACAGTTATCGAACAAAAGTCTCTGTATATTCCCCCTCCTTCCAGCATTATTCTTTAAGCCTCATGATCTTGAGCATCTCACTTTCATTCTTACACTGACACTTTCATGTCACACTTCACTCTCTTTTGCACTGACACCTGTACATATTGCCTTCCAGCTCTTTTACACACAGATTGCACTGACACTACCCCTTTAAAACACAAATCTTTTAAGCGTGGATCCCGTCGAGTACGGCGGACAATCTGGGTGCTAATACCTTCCCAGGTTGTAACCAACCCCCTTTCTCAGTCTCTCTGGTTCGCAAACCGTCTTATCCATCTTTTTCTAGGTTTATGCAGCATTACCTTTCCTCCGGGATAAAAATGCCTAGCTGGCGACTCTTTTCATTCTCCAGTGAGTTCACGGCTGTGTGTTCTCACTGTTCCCTTCGCCGACCGTTCGCGTCTGTACCTTCATCTGATCCATTTTCATTTGTCGGGAGCGACAGTTACAACCTGGGAAGGTATTAGCACCCAGATTGTCCGTCGTACTCGACGGGATCCACGCTTGAAAGTTTGTGTTTAAAGGGGTAGTGTCAGTGCTATTTTGTGTGCAAAAGTTGGAAAAGAATGTACAAGTGTCAGTGCAAGAAAGAAATGTTAAGTGAAATAAAGGAGTGTCAGTGCAGAGGAAGAATATGAAGCTCAAGACTACGAGGCTTAAAGAACACAGCTGGAAGAGGGGGAATATACAGAGACTTTTGTTCGATAACTGTTAAGTTATGCCTACGTATCCTCTTGTGCAATGAGGAAGTCAGAACACCGTAGTTCGACTCAAAGAGACTAAAAGATAGATTGACTGATGAACTACTTACTTGTCTATGCTCAAGTGTATAACCTGTCTGGCTCAGGTGCAAACTGTCTTGCATTAGACGGAAGAAGCAAGTTCTCGCTTGTGAGTGAATGAGATGAGAAAAGAATCCCGGAGGAGACGATTATTGTTTTGTTTTTGGTATTTTCAATCTTTTATTGCTTTTGGAGTTTGTCATAAGAAAATGAGCTTAAGCCTAAACCAAGAGTTAGTAAACTCATCACATCTTCCCTCTGACTAGGGGTAATGAGAACACCTTAAGTATGAAGTAAGCACCTCACACTTAATCACCATGGTGTAGGATTTAGATCATTAACCTACTTGTGATTATTTAGATGTTTTTGGAGTTTGTGTTTGGTGTTAAGTAATGAGCTTAAGCCATAATCAAGGATTTAATGGACCCATTACACCATCCTAATAGAAGGATGATAGATGAGAACATTTAAGCTGAGAAAGGCTCCTCAACTTAATCCATGATTAGGGATTAACCTCATGACAAAACAAAGTCTTTATTAAATGGATTTTATTTAATGGTGATATTGATAAATGGATTTTAGGGTTTGTAAGACAACTTGAGGAGGACTTGTCCATTAACACTAGGGTTAGTCCTTCTTAACCAATTTAAGGAAGAATTAGAACCCTAATGCAAGGCCCAAGTTACAAGCTTGATGTCTTAGTGATTATTAAAGTGGATTTATTAAAGGATTTAAACACATTAAGGATTTAACACTTAGGATTAAAGTTATACACTTCATCCTAATAGAAGGATGCAGGCATAAGCTTAATCACAAAGCCTTAAAACCTTTAAGGTTTAGTCCTTGATTAAAAGATGAGAAGAGAAGACTCAAAGATGACACAAAGGTAAAACTAATGAGGGAATAATCAAACCCTAATTATGATCATGCTTGGGTGCTCATAGGGTTTATGAGACTTGCAAGAAAATCTTCAAGAGAAAAGCCACCAAGGAAGAAGCAGGATGAAGGAAGGAGAATCAGAAAGAGGCAAGATAACTTACTTCACTTAAGAAGATAAGTTGCTTGAAGAAATAAAGAAAGGAAGGAGCATGAATGAGCAAGCTCACTCTAATTCACAAGTAAAAAACAGCAAGGAATGCATAAGAGAGATGAGAGAAGATTATGAGAAGTGAAGGCAAATTCACTTCTCAAACACTTACCACCTGAAAAGTTAGCAAAAAGAAATGAAATGAAATGAAAATGAAATGAAATGCAAAGATAAAACCCAAAGTCAGAAGCATGTTCATGATTCTAATGATGTAAAGAGATGATTCAAATGTATGTCATGAGATGGAGATGATCATACAAAGGATGAGAATGCAAATGAAGCAAATAAGAAGCATGAAAGTTCATGAATGCATATGACATTAAATGAAAACAAAAACATGACAAATTAATGATGCAATGATCAAACATGATTTCAATATTTCCTAAGATGTCTTATATGTCATGTGGGTGCACAAAATGTCATGGCAAGTTCAAGTATGCAAGCTTATGTAAGATGGATACAAGTGAAGATGCAAATTAGGGTTTATGTACAACATGAGATGCAAAATTCAAAATCAGAAGCAAATGGTAAGATAAAAAATTTAAGATGGAATCAAAGGGACCCTAAACCTATACAAGTTCACTACCCAAAGGGGAAGGTCAGAAGCTAAACCCTAAAGGACTTATGATTTTCCTAAGTTTCTAAGGCTTTAAGGGTGATCCTAAAGGGAAAATGCCAAACAAATTGAAAATGAAAGATAAAAATGAAACAAAAATGTTTTTAGATGCTTAAAAGTATGCATAACACAATGCAAAAAGAACCATTCACAAACTCAACTTAGATCAAAAGTTATGAGTTTTTGGAGTTAGGGCTAAAAATATTCAAATTAAAGAACCCTAATTCAAATGAAAATTGGCAAAGTATGATCAAAACCAAAAATAAATTTGTTTTGTGAGGTTGTAAATGTTTCTAAATGTTTGAAAATGTTTCCTGAATTGTTTTGGGATTTTTAAATACATAAATGTATTTTTAATTAATTAATTATCATTAACTAATTAAAAATAATCATTTAAATGATTTAAAAATCTTTTTTAATGCAAAAATTAAAAATAAAAATATTTTTGGGTTCTGAAAATTAATAAAATGTTTGACAAAAATTTTCAGAATTTTTTGATGTGTTTTACTATTTTTTAAAATTCGTGCAAATTAAATAGAAACAAATAAATTAAAAATTAAATAAATGAGAAAAAGGGGAAAGTCATCCAATCTTGAGGCTGAGATTCAAAGTTGGTTTGGAGGGAATTGACCCCGCGCGCATCTGGACGGCTCACATTCAAATCTCACTAATTACACAATTTAACCCTAATCTGAACCCTAATGACTTTCAGGTGACCGGAACAGTGTTCCGGTCATCTTCTCCGGCTGCTCTCTCACTCAATCTCTCTCAATACGCCATGAACCCTCACTAAACTCTCCAGAATCAATCATTAGACAACTCTAAACAAGAATCCAGCAATCAAAATCATTTATTTTCACTCAAGATCAAGAATCAAAGGCAAACGGAAAACATGCAAAAATTTCAGAAGCTTCATACATGCTTGTTTCTTACTCATTTTCAAAACTAAATAGATCATGATGATCAGCAAAACACACATAACATTTCTATAACAAGAAAATACATTTCTGGAAAATTTGTTCTTGAAGCTACCTGAAATGGAGCTTTCGAAAATGGCACTGTCTGGTCCTTTCTTTGGTGCTTTTCCCCTTCTTTTGACTCCCTCTTGCTCCTGGGATGCTTGGCTGAAGCTTTTGTGGACTCTTTTTGAAGTTTGCTGAAGCTCAATTCAAGGAGGGGGCAAAATCGTGTTTTTGATATGGCTGTTTTTAGGGCAAGATGAAGGGTGGGAAATGATCAGGGGTTGATGGTGAGTTGTTCTATGAAGTTTGTTTGAAGGTTTGTAGCTTGTGTGTTTAGTTTCGAAGAGAAATGCATAAGAGGGAGTTTTGGTGTATGCTCAGTTGTGGGAGGATTCGGCCTTGCTTGTTGTATGAAATGGCTTGCTTTTGGTCCATGTATCAATCCTTGATAGGTCAGAGAGTTGTTGGTGGCCTATGCTGATTGGTATGGTTCATTTTGCAAAAAGTCAATAAAATTGTCCTTTGAGGTATGGGCTCATGACAGGCTGGTTTAGAGGTATGGCTCGAGTCAGCTGGCTTTAGGGAGGTCCATGGAAACTGATTTAGGGAGCTGGCACAAGTGGATATCAAGATTTGTGCCATTTTGCAAATTCATGAAGTTTTGGCCCCTTTTGAATTACTTGATGATCAAGGCATGAAAATGAGTGATTCCTTGGGCAATTATGAGTTTTATGTCATGTATCATGTTTGTGTAAGGCTTAGAAGTCAATTAGAGGTCACATTTTGCCTTGGTATGAGTTTTTGCAAGTTTCCCTCTTTGGTGCATAAGTGAAAATTTAATGATTTTTCCCAGCTTTGCAAGGCCATAACCTTAGTTCTAGGATGAATTAGATCAAGTTCTTTTACTTTTTGAAAAGGGAATGATCCAATCTACAACTTTCATGACCAAGAATTTTTCATTTGAAGCATTTTTGGTTGAGAAAGAGGAGGTTGAAAAACTTTCCCAAAATGGCAATTTTGCATTACAAGTCACTTTCCCAAAATGGCAACTTTGCAAATGGCTTGAAATTATTCAATTTTGTGAACTTCTAACCTCTTATAAGATCAAATAAAGATCATATACACCCAAAATGATGGAGAAGACCCTTTGGTTGGATGATTGGGGGCCTCAAATGCCCTGATTTTGCACTGACTTGCTCAAGAAGCCATCTATTGATCAGATGCCTTTCCCATTGAATTTCTTCATGAAAATTGGTGTGTGTGATCCTTATAGCAGATAGAGACCCATAGAAACAAGAATGGCCAAAAAATTTGGAGTTATGGCCTCTGAAACCAAAACCCTAATTTTAGGTCATCTGTGCAATTAAACCTGGCTCTGCTTCCATGCCTTGCCAGTTCTTGTGATTTTCTGACTTCCTTGGTCTTGGGAGGATATAATATGATGTTTGAACATACATGGACCCTCCTGAGATGATTGAAGACCTTTGGAGTGGCTCAGATAGCTCAGGGATTGCTCAGATCACGAACCCTAGATGCATATGACTTTGAACCAATGCAGTGAAGTAAAAATGCCATATGGTATGATATGATTGAACTTATGCAAATGAAAAGGTCACAAGCCATGGTGAAATAAGTGAGGGCAAATTTGGGGTGTTTACAGCTGCCCCTATTCAAGCATGAGTTAGCTGTGCAGGATGTAAGCGACGGGCTTATCATACAAACAAGATAACTTGTGGTTGAATACCAAAGACAGTCCAAAATTTGCACTCACTGGATGAAGAAGAAAAGGGATATAGATTGTAAAAGGAAGAAAAGTATGATTATAAAGTGAGGGCGACGGAGAACGACCATCGAGCAGAGGACGACTGTCGGGGAAAAAAGCAATGACGGGGACGACCGACATGCTGGGGAAATAAAGAGATCATGGTGGGGACGGCCGTTAGGGAAAGTAACAAGATTCTCTGGGGATTAAAAGGTAAAGGGTAAACAACGATGGGGGACGGCCACTGGGTTAATAAAATAAATGAAAACAAAGGTGAAGGATGATCACCTAGCAGGTGACGGCTGCTCTGTTGGGGAGAAAGATGGGGGACGGTCATCCAAGGTGAAGGACGATCACCTGGCAGGGTACGGCTGCCGAAAGTATCACGACATAAGACGAATGTCAGATAGAAAAGGTCGACGATGGGGACAGCCATCGGATAAGCATGATGAAGGACGATCATCAAGAGGTGAAGGACGATCACCTAGCAGGGTACGACTGCTCTCGGGGTTTATCATGACATAGGACGAATGTCAGATAACAAGATCAATGATGGGGACAACCATCAGATAAAATGATGAAGGACGATCATCAAGAGGCGAAGGACGATCACCTAGAAGGGGACGACTGCTAAAATATCACGACATAGGACGAATGTCGGATAGGAAAGGGTTCCAATAATGGAGACTCCGCTGGGTGCATGATGAAGGATGATCATCAAAAGGTGAAGGACGATCACCTGGCAGGGTACGGCTGCCGAAAGTATCATGACAAAGGACGAATGTCAGACAGAAGATAAATTTTGTTTCTTACCGGGAATTTGCTGGGAACTCTTCTGGGGAATGGTAGATACAGACGAGTGTCTACATACAAGAAAGGAAAAGTATAATTGTTTGACGCTGTGTATAGATTAAAGATGCAGACGAGCATCCTTAAGACTATGATAGGGACGAGTATCGATAGAAACAAACGCTGACGCATGTTTAGAGATGATGACACGGACGAGTATCAACTGGTTAACAAAGAACACAGACAAGTGTTGAATCTGAGAAATATGGGTGGTGTATACAAGATAAAAGAGTAAGCACAAGTGAGACACAGACGAGTGTTCAATATGCTGGGGAGAGTATGACACAGACGAGTATCATAGGAGTGTATATATATCTGTTTGTAGAGAATGTTTGGACGACTTTACTGGGGAATGATGACTCGGACGAGTGCCAAAAGGAGGATGTATCTGTATTTTGAGAGTGCAAAGGGGGTACTCTGGCTTTCTGCGGGGACTGTGAGTCTTCGCATATATTGCTGATGGAATGTTGGTATATACAGGTGTTTGATTCAAAACATGACTTGTGATTATGCAATATGTTTGATTTTTGCCGTAATGCTCCGTATTAAACGGAATACTACGCTCTGAGGGGAAATATGATGCGAATGCTATGATTATGCAAAGATACCGATCCGGGATTCAGATCCCGTTGTTTGTGGAGATCTCCGACTGATCTGCTTGAAAGGATATCCCAGCTGGGAATGAGATCATTGGTAGATCTGATATATGATTCTGCTTGGGGAAGTAAGTCACTGATAGACCCATCCTTGGTGATGAGGAGCCCCGTTGGGGCTGTGGAAGCTTTCATCACTTTGTTGTGAGATCCTCATACATTGCTCTTCCAGATAGAGGCTGGAGCTCTGTAGGGAGATGGTTCCCTGTCTAGCACTTGGCTGGAGAGAATGAGCACCTTCTGATGCTTCCCTGACAGATGTGCTGAGGAAATAATGAGTCAGTAGCTTGCTGGGGAGAAGCATTCATGCCCCACGTTGTGCTATGAATACTTGCAATCCTGTTATGACAAAGAAACGTATAAGTACCCTGAGGTATCCCTTACTGGATTCCATCATAGGAGTTTAGACACACCCGTGAGCAAATATATTTCCTGTAAGCATGTAATTTAGAAAAGACGCATCTGCATTTATGCAATCAATATTTTAAAGACATCGAACATTTTTTGCAAATGAAAATAAAATGTACGAGACGAAATGTGACTGAAAATCTGATTTTATTAATTTGTGTGCCCTGAATTGGCAAGTACAGTCAAAGAAACAGATCCCCTGAAATGAGGAGATCGTTACAAATTGAGAAACAAAAAGGTGTTGGTAATGTTGATGACGCTTCAGTGTGCTTCCCTTTTGCTATGACTCGTATGACATTGACGTTCTTCTCATCTTGCTTTCTGAAGAAGGTTGATTCTGACCGATGCTTTAACCTTCCGAAGTTTGCCATGTTGTAAGGGATACAGATGAATTCAGAACGCAGTTGTTCGCTTATTCCCTTATTTTGCGTGGATTGCCCTTTCGGGTTTTCAATCTACCGGGATACCCATTCTTGCCTGAGCTGTCCAATGCGACTTTTCAACTCAGCGGGTGTGCATTTTTTTATATTCGTTTTCCCTTATTTTTGCCCGAGTCTTTTATTCTGTTTTTGACTCGCTGGGATACCCTATTTTTTCCTGGACTTACATTCTGTTTATATGTCTAGTGGGTCATTTTATGCGAAGTATTTTTTAACTGCATCTGAATTCACAGGGGACAGGAAATCTTCACCATCCATAGTGCTGAGCATCAATGCTCCACCAGAGAAAACTTTCTTTACTATGAATGGGCCATCATAATTCGGAGTCCACTTGCCCCTGTGGTCTGTATGAGGAGGAAGGAGTATTTTCAGCACAAGATCTCCTACTTGGTATTCCCGAAGCCTGACTTTCTGATCGAAGGCTTTCTTCATTCTTTTCTGATACAACTTCCCGTGAAAGATTGCAGCTAATCTCTTTTCTTCAATCAGATTCAGTTGTTCGTACCGGGATCAGACCCATTCTGCTTCATTCAGCTTAACATCCATCAGTACTAGCAAGGAGGGTAATTCAACTTCAACAGGTAGGACTGCCTCCATACCATACACAAGCTGGTACAGTGTTGCCCCAGTGGATGTTCTGATTGAGGTACGGTACCCATGCAAGACAAATGGCAGCATCTCATGCCAATCTTTGTAGGTGACCACCATCTTTTGCACAATTTTCTTGATATTCTTGTTAGCTGCCTCTACAACGCCATTCATCTTTGGCCTGTAAGGAGAAGAATTGTGATGTTGGATCTTGAAGTCCCGACACAGTTCTGCCATCATTTTGTTGTTTAAGTTGGAACCATTATCAGTAATGATTCGCTCGGGCACTACATACCGAAAGATGATGTCCCTCTTCAGGAATCGGGCTACCACTTGCCTGATGACGTTTGCATATGAAGCTGCTTCAACCCACTTGGTAAAATAGTCAATGGCTACTAGGATGAATCTGTGGCCATTTGAAGTAGTCGGTTCAATCTTGCCAATCATATCAATGCCCCACATGGCGAAGGACCAAGGTGAGGACATCACATTCAAAGGATTTGGAGGCACATGTACTTTGTCTGCATAAATCTGGCATTTATGACACTTCCTGGCATAAGCACAACAGTCTGCATCCATTGTGATTCAGTAGTAGCCTGATCATAATAATTTCTTAGCCATTGCATGCCCTCCAGCATGGGTACCGAAAGATCCTTCATACACCTCGTGCATCAACAAGTCTGCTTCTGCCTTATCAACACATCTGAGAAGCACCATATCAAAGTTTCTCTTGTATAAGGAACCATCAACATTCAGGAAGAAACTACCAGCTAGCCTTCTTAATGTCTTCTTGTCATTGGATGATGCCCCAGGTGGGTATGTTTGATCCTCCAAGAAGCATTTGATGTCATAGAACCAAGGCTTATCATTTTTAGCAAGGTCTGCCGAGAATACATATGCTGGTCTGTGATAACGAGAAAATGTATCGATTATATTGCTATGTTTCAATACCGTTTTATCTCATGATTGTCGTTTTAACACCCGATTCCTCGAGTTTTCTTTGCCATTTTGCAGGTACATCATATACAGAGCTAAATCAAGAGCCACGAGTGAAATGAGCAAAAACAACTGTTAAAAGATGAAGAAATGAGGAATTCTGCATAACTGCATATTTTGTTACACTCACGGTCGTCACCTAGGTGTCACGACCGTGACACCCCAAAAGGAGCACTCACGGCCGTGACATATCCCTCATGACCGTGACACTTATAATACAAGGGACACGAACGTGATGCCCTTGTCACGACCGTGACAAGGGAAAAATAGGTTATTTGACTGAAGACTAGTCATGAACGTTATGCTGCATATGAAGTGCCTATTTTCCAGCTGACTGACCCAATATCCACACGTTCCTGGATTCTCTCATTCTCCTACGAAGCCCAAGCAACAATCCAACTACCAAGCCCATTTAGTTTTCTATAAATAGCTTAAATTGAATGAACAAGAGGGAGAGTTTGTTTTTATTAATTTCTTGCGGAAGCTCTGCCGAATTATTTTGCACCCTTTATATTTTTCCAGCATTATTTTCATTGCTTTATTTTTCTTGTATCCCAACCAACCTTATAACAATTTCCAACATCAGGAAGTTGTTATAAATTTATTTGTTTCAAAGCCTTCAGAATTTTTAGAATTTATTTCCGATTCCGACGAATACTCCGAGCTTTCCGGCCTGTGGAAGAAGGAGTCTGCCACTTTTATTGTTATTCAGGGTTATATTAATTTGCAATTATATTTATGTTGAATATTTATTTTTCTGCCATGCTTATCTCGTTTTATGTTTCTCTGCCTCTGTCTGGTTCAACAATAATGAGTAGCTAAATACCTTAGGGCGGTATGTAATTAAAACGAACTAAATCGGTAAAATCAACTCTAGGCTTGAAATATTTAAGAGCTTAATATTCTGGCTGATACTTTTTATTATAAAATCAACCTTTTTGTTACGAGAGTAAGGAAAGTGTATTAGGTTAGGTCAAGACCACGAGAGTGTGAGATTTTAACCAAATAGCTAAAGTTAGGCATTTAAATTAAACACAGCGAGAGCGCTTTAAAATAAATTAGAATTACTAAGTTTCCAAATATTATTCCTAAACACTTATGGGCTAGCGAGAGCAGACATAGGGCTTTAGGGGTAAGATCTGAGATAAGACCACGAGAGTGTGAGTTAAAGATATTTAAGCTGGCAACCTCTACAGAATAGATTGAGTGAACCATCTTTATAAGCCTAGGTTAGATTGACCCGCCTAAGTTAGCATAATTACATACCGACCGCCTTAGTATTATTTATTAAACTTAAATTTAATTCCCGCCTTTAATCTTTAAAAACAACAAAAAATCGTGACAACCCTTCACCTTAGCTAAACTAGAAATTCCTCTAGCACTAAGTAACCATAGAGTCCCTGTGGATCGATAATCTTAAATATTACTTCGATAGGCTGTGCACTTGCAGTTAAGATACCGCTAGACACATAATCAGATACGTCTTTAGCCCATCAGTCTGTCAAGCCTGGACACTGAAATCCGAGGCACAAAGTTGGCAGCTTGAACTTTGATCATGGATGAAATGGTAGCCAGAGCATCTGTAAACTGATTTTCATCTCGAGGGATATACTCAAGTTTGACCGTAGTGAAGAACGTGAGTAACCTTCTTGTGTAATCCTGATATGGAATCAGATGCTCCTGGTGTGTATACCATTTGCCGTTGGTTTGATTAATTACCAGAGTTGAATCTCCGAATACAGTTAATGTCTTGATCCTGAGGTCAATGGCTTCCTTAAGACCCATAATACAAGCTTCGTATTCAGCTTCGTTGTTAGTGCAGTTAAAAGTGAGTTTTGCCGAGAAAGGCATGTGAACTCCCTTAGGTGTAATGAGTACTGCACCAACACCACGACCATTCATATTGACAGCCCCATCAAACATCATTGTCAATTCTTCTTCTGGGTCAGGCCCTTCAGTGTGAACAAGCTCTTCATGATCTTTTGCTTTCAGGAACATGATGTCCTCATCAGGGAAGTCAAATCTCATTGGCTGGTAATCATCAATGGGTTGCTCAACTAGATATTCAGACAGTACACTGACCTTGATGGCCTTTTGAGATGTGTATTGAATGTCATATTCTGTGAGGATCATTTTCCATCTTGCAACCCGTCCGGTAAGTGCTGGCTTCTCAAAAATGTACTTGACTGGGTCCATCTTGGAGATCAATAAGGTAGTTTGGGTCAACATATACTGCCTTAGTCGGCGAGCAGCCCACGCTAAAACACAACAAGTTTTCTCGAGCAGTGAATAACATTGTTCACAGTCGGTAAAATTTTTTCTTAGGTAGTATATTGCATACTCTTTTCGACCAGAATCATCATGCTGGCCCAGCACACACCCCATTGACTCTTCTAACACTGTCAAGTACATTATTAGAGGTCTTCCTTCAACTGGAGGCATAAGGATTGGAGGCTCTTGTAAGTATTCCTTGATTTTGTCAAAAGCCCTTTGGCAGTCTTCATTCCACCTGACTCTTTGTTCTTTTCTTAACAACTTGAACAAGGGTTCACAGGTTGTAGTAAGATGAGATATGAACTGCGAAATGTAGTTCAATCTACCTAGGAACCCCCGAACTTCTTTTTCAGTTTTTGGTGCAGGCATTTCTTGAATGGCTTTGACTTTGTCAGGGTTAACTTCAATCCCTTTCTCACTTACAATAAATCCCAGCAGCTTACCGGATCGCACCCCGAATGTACACTTGTTGGGGTTTAACTTAAATTGGTACTTCCTTAGACGCTTGAACAGCTTCAACAGATTTACCAGGTGGTCTTCTTCTGTGAGGGACTTGACAATCATGTCATCCACATAACATTCAATTTCTTTATGGATCATGTCGTGGAATAATGTCACCATAGCCCGTTGATAAGTGGCACCAGCATTCTTCAGTCCGAATGGCATCACCTTATAACAGAATGTGCCCCAGGGTGTGATGAAAGTTGTCTTCTCCGTGTCTTCAGGTGACATCTTGATCTGATTATATCCTGAAAATCCATCCATGAAGGAGAACACCGAGAACTGAGCCGTATTGTCGACCAATACATCAATGTGAGGTAAAGGGAAGTCATCTTTCAGGCTGGCTCTGTTTAGATCCTGTTAATCCACACACATCCTTACTTTTCCATCTTTCTTAGGCACAGGTACAATGTTAGCAACCCACGGCGGAACTAAAGAGAGTTTTCTTAACCAGATATTTCCCACCTAGCAAGACAGCTATGCTGAGAGCTCAGATCAACGGATTTAAGCAAAGGGAAAACGAATCACTTTTCGAAGCTTGGGAACGCTATAAGGATATGCTGAGACTTTGTCCACATCACGGATTAGTAGAATGGATGGTCATCCATACCTTCTATAATGGACTCTTGTACAATACAAGAATGACAATTGACGCTGCCGCAGGCGGTGCACTAATGGACAAAGAATATAACGATGCCTATGCACTTATCGAAAGTATGGCTCAAAACCATTACCAATGGGGAAGCGAGAGAGTCGCAACTGAGAAACCAACAAAAGGAGGTATGTACGAAGTGAGTAGTATGGACCAAGTCAATGCAAAGTTTTCCCAACTAAGCCAAAATATCGACAACTTGGCCATAACACCAACAACCACCGTAGCTGCAGTAACACCTAACTGTGAGTTATGTGGAGTTCCAGGACATGAAGTTCCTGATTGTCAACTATTAACAGGAATTCCCACAGATCAAGTGAATTATGCTCAAGGAAACCCATACTCAAACACATACAACCCAGGTTGGAAGAATCATCCGAACTTCTCCTATAAGAATAACAATGCTTTATACGCACCAGGTCAAGCACCAGCTACACCACCAGGATATCAAAAGACTGCTCCTAATGTCTCTAGAAAATCGAACCTTGAATTGATGATGGAGAACTTTATAGCTAACCAATCTCAGACAAACAAGGACTTCTTAAACCAAAACATACACACTAGTGAGCAGATTAAACAATTAGTAAGCAAAGTAGATGCATTAGCTACACATAACAAAATGCTTGAAACTCAGATTTCACAAGTAGCTCAACAACAAGCACCTACCGCTGCACCAGCTGGAGTATTTCCTGGACAACCTCAACCTAATCCGAAAGGACAAGCCAATGCTGTAATATTAAGAAGTGGCAAGGAACTTGACGGACCTACCGATCCAAGACTTGACAATCCAGCCATGTACCAAAAACCGGATAAACCGACTGAAATGGTGAACGATCCAGAAGAAAAGGAAGATGATAATCAAGAGGCAGTGGAGAAAGAAAAGCCTTATGTGCCTCCACCACCCTATAAACCACCAATTCCGTACCCTCAGAGATTAACCAATTCCAAGACGATGGGCCAGTTTAAGAAATTTGTCGAACTTCTGAAACAGTTGAATATTACTATTCCGTTTACAGAAGCTATCACTCAAATACCCTCGTATGCTAAATTTTTAAAAGAAATCTTATCCAATAAGAAAAAGATAGAGGATAACGGAACAGTTACACTTACTGCTGAGTGTAGCGCCATAATTCAGAATAATATGCCTTCTAAGCTAAAAGATCCAGGAAGTTTCTCTATACCCTGTGTAATAGGAAAATTCGTCATTGACAAAGCTCTATGCGATTTAGGAGCCAGTATCAGTGTTATGCCCTTAACGATTTGCAAAAGGCTAGACATGGGCGACCTAAGACCAACTAAAATGTCTGTTCAACTAGCCGATCGCTCTGTTAAATATCCTGTAGGCATACTAGAAAACGTTCCAGTACGTATAGGACAATTCTACATCCCTACTGATTTCATAATCATGGACATCTCTGAAGACTCCACTACACCTATCATACTAGGAAGACCATTCTTAGCTACCGCCGGAGCTATAATAGACGTAAAGTGAGGAAAGCTAACCTTTGAAGTGGGTGAAGAGAAAGTTGAATTTATTCTAACACAATTCTTACAATCACCAGCTATAGAGGATACATGCTATCTATTGGACGTAATTGACGAATGTGTAAGAGAAATGGAAATGAAAGAAACTACCTATTCTGAAATTATGAAAATTCAAATCCCTCCGATTTTCGAAGATGATAATTGGCGTGCACCATATCAGGATGATAGTCTAAGCTAAAGTTTAGCACTTACACCGGATCCCATGCCAAGTAAGGATAAACCTACATTAGGATTAAAAACTTTACCTAATAACCTAAGATACAAATTCTTAGACATTGAATGTAAAAGACCAGTTATAATAAATTCCAGTTTAGGAACAATCGAAACTAAGAAACTTTTAGATGTCTTAAAGAAATATCCAACTGCATTAGGATATAACATATCTGATCTCAAAGGAATATGCCCTTCAATCTGTATGCATCGTATTCTGCTAGAAGAAGATTGCAAAACCTCCAGAGAATCTCAAAGAAGAATTAACCCAATCCTTAGCACTGTAGTAAAAGAAGAAGTTAAGAAACTACTAGATGCCGGAATAATATATCTAATCTCTGATAGTAAATGGGTTAGTCCAGTACATGTAGTACCAAAGAAAGGAGGTATCACTGTTGTGAAAAACGCTAAAGGCGAATCGATATCACAAAGAGTAGTGACGGGACATAGAGTGTGCATCGATTATCGTAAACTAAACAAAGCCACTCGAAAAGATCATTTCCCACTACCTTTTATAGATCAAATGTTAGAACGATTAGCCAAGCATTCTTATTTCTGTTATCTTGATGGTTACTCAGGATTTTTCCAAATCTCTATCCACCCAGATGATCAAGAGAAGACTACATTCACATGCCCCTATGGAACGTTCGCTTATAGACGAATGCCCTTTGGATTATGCAACGCTCCTGCAACCATTCAAAGATGTATGATGTCAATCTTCGCAGATTTTATAGACAACATCATGGAAGTGTTCATGGACGACTTCTCTGTATGCGGGCAACGTTTTGAAGGATGCCTATCAAATTTAGAAATGGTGTTAGAAAGATGTGTAAAAGTAAACCTCGTGCTTAACTGGGAGAAATGTCATTTTACGGTCAGAGAAGGAATCGTATTAGGACACGTTATATCCGACAAGGGAATTGAAGTTGATAAAGCTAAGATAGAAGTCATAAAAGATCTTCAACCCCCTAAAACCGTTCGAGAAATACGAAGCTTTTTAGGACACGCCGGTTTCTACCGACGATTCATCAAAGATTTCTCGAAAATCACTAAACCTCTTACTGGTTTATTAATGAAAGACGCTGAGTTCATATTCAATGAAGATTGTCTTAAAGCATTCGAAACTCTAAAAACAACCCTCATCACCGCACCAATCATGCAACCCCCTGACTGGAGATTACCTTTCGAAATCATGTGCGATGCGAGTGACTATGCTGTAGGCGTAGTTCTAGGCCAGAGGAAGGAAAAGAAACTTCATGCGATTTACTATGCCAGTAGAACCTTAGATTCTGCTCAGATGAACTACGCCACTACTGAAAAAGAATTGTTAGCAGTTGTCTTTGCACTGGACAAATTCCGTTCTTACCTAGTAGGAGCAAAAATAATCGTTTACACAGACCACGCTGCTATCAGATATCTATTAACTAAGAAAGATGCTAAACCAAGACTCTTGAGATGGATTTTACTCTTACAAGAGTTTGATCTCGAAATAAAATATAAGAAGGGTACTGAAAACGTCGTAGCGGACCATTTATCTAGAATAGAAGGTATTAAACCCGAACAAGTGCCGATTAACGATGATTTTCCGTATGAACAACTGATAGCACAAATAGGAAGCGACCCAGTTCAGTTAGACATAGATGAACCAGAACCCGTGGAAACAATCCAAACGACTGTAGGACTGCCATGGTACGCTGACATTGTTAACTACCTAGCTGCAGGAGCTCTTCCACCTGATTTAACCTATCAGCAGAAAAAGAAATTCTTTCACAATCTCAAACATTACTATTAGGATGAACCATTATTGTTCAAAAGAGGACCCGATGGAATCTTTCGTCGATGTATTCCCGAAGAAGAAATAGAAGATGTCATTGCTCATTGCCATTCATCTCCTTATGGTGGACATGCAAGCACTTCCAAGACATGTGCAAAAATCTTGCAAGCCGGCTTATTCTGGCCTAATCTATGGAAAGATGTTCACATCGCTGTTATTAATTGCGATCGGTGTCAACGCACCGGTAATATTTCAAGAAGAGATGAAATGCCTCAAAAAGGAATATTGGAAGTAGATATCTTTGACGTCTGGGGAATAGATTTCATGGGACCATTCCCATCATCTTTCGGTAATAATTACATACTCGTAGCCGTTGATTATGTTTCAAAATGGATTGAAGCTATAGCCTCTCCTACAAATGACACACGAGTAGTAATAAAGCTTTTCAAAAATATAATCTTTCCCAGATTTGGTGTGCCTAGACTCGTCATAAGTGACGGTGGCTCGCACTTCATTTCAAAAATCTTTGACAAATTACTATCTAAGTATGGAGTAAGACACCGTGTGGCAACACCATATCATCCACAAACAAGTGGACAAGTCGAAGTCTCAAACAGAGAAATCAAACAAATCTTAGAAAAGACTGTCGCCATATCTCGGAAAGATTGGTCATCTAAACTTAATGAAGCTTTATGGGCTTATAGGACCGCTTACAAGACACCCATAGGAACTACACCTTTCAAATTAGTTTATGGAAAATCTTGTCACCTCCCAGTAGAACTAGAACACAAAGCTTATTGGGCGATCAAAACTCTCAATATAAACTATAATGCTGCAGGAGAAAAGCGAATCCTAGACATTAACGAATTAGAAGAATTAAGGCTAGATGCTTATGAGAATGCTAAGATATATAAAGAAAGAACTAAGCGATGGCATGATAAACGCCTATCTAGGAAAAAATTTAGTATGGGAGACGTTGTACTCCTCTTTAATTCAAGACTTAGGCTCTTTCCTGGAAAACTAAAATCTAGATGGTCAGGACCCTTTGAAATAACTAGAGTGTTCCCAAGTGGAGCAATAGAAATTAAGGGTAGGAATAGTGAACCATTCACAGTAAATGGACAACGTTTAAAACATTATCATAAAGTTGAAAATAGAGATTATGCAAATAGTCTAAGGCTTTTAGAGTTGTCCACTAATTTCCCTGATTAATCTAACCTAAGCATTACGTCAGGCTTTAGACGATAAAAACAACGCTTAGTGGGAGGCAACCCATTTAATCATTTAATTATTTAAATCATTTTTATCATTCTATTATTTTGTCATTTATCATTTTATTATTCATTTATTTGTTTTGTCGTTTTATAGTTTTATTTCAATATTACTATTATGCATTTTATTTTCTTATTTTTCCTTATTTTAATTTTAAATCACTTTTACAGATTTTCTAAAGTCTTTTCCACTTTCCTTCTCCCCCTGATTTGTTTCCTCCGAATTTACACTAACTATGGCTAACCAACCGATAAACCTTATGGAAACCAAATTTAGAGGTAGGAACCAAAGAATGAAATTTGAAGAGTTATCACAGAGACCAATGGATTTGACTCTGTACCCGGATGATCTGAGTATGGAAACCTTAGGGATACATGATAGCATCCTATACTTGTTTAACCGACTTGGATGGGAGAATGCACTGATTCAACAAAAGTTTGTGACTTATGTAAACACCCCAAATTTGCCCTCACCCATTCACACCATGGCTTGTGATCATCTCATATGCATAAACACAATCATATCATCTCATATCTCATTTTGATTCACTGCATAGATTCAACGTCATCTGCACCTGGGGTTTGTGATCCGAGCAATCCAAAAGCTTCAAGAGCCACTTCAAAGGTCAACAATGTTCAAGCATCATATTGTATGCCCTCAAAGTCAAAAATGCCAAAGAATCACAAGAACCGAAAATGGCATGGAAACGGAGCCAGGTTATGAGGTTCGCGCATATCAAGTTTCACGAAGAAATTCCATGGGGAAGGTATCTAATCAAGGGATGACTTCTGGAACATGTCAGTACAGAACCAGGATATCTGAGGCTCCCGATGACCCGACCAAAGGGTGTTCTTCGTCACTTTTGATTGCGTATGATCTTTATTTGGTCATAGAGGATGCCAGAGGTTCATAAGATTGAAGAATTTCGAGCCACTTTGCAAAATTGTCTTGAATTGGAGAACCTGCAAATTCTCATGGCAAGCTTTTGTGTGACTCCAGTGCGACTTCCAATCATCACGCAAGCATGAATCAGGGCCTTAAATTCTGAATGCACCAAAGAATCTCCAAATTTCACGACTTATGCCTCAAGGTATCACAAAAGGGGGGAGACTTGTACCAATTTGCGAAGGCCCATGTGACTATGCCTCCACTTGTTGTAATTCCCAAGATATGATCCATGGGCTTGTGCCACACCAGTTATCCTTACCCATCAAAGACTTTACAAATACGTTTCCTGCAAATCATTTCGATCAACTGGGGTCTCATTGATGATTAAGCGTCACTAAAATTTCAAAGTTGGTTTTAAGATATTTCGAATTTATTTTCAATAAATTGATGAGTTATGGGTTAAACTTATTGCATTTTTGTAAAGAAAAATGATAAGTGTGACTCCTTTGATTCATTGGTTTCAAAAAGGAAAAAGAGAAAAGAAGATTCATAATATCATGAGGGACTTGGATTCAAAAGGCGGCGCACAGAAATTCTTCATTTAAATTGTGATTCTTAAGGTCAAAGATTGTCATAAGAAGTCATTTTAAGGATTAATGGAGTGTTGATTTATGAATGGGATGGTGGTGTTGAGAGATCATCATTTAGTCTTACAACAAGTTATTCAAAGGGTTATCATTTTACAACTCAAACATGTGGTAATTCAAGTATTGTTCTTACAAGACAAGGCCCGGCTTGCATTCCAAAAGCCCATTTACAAAATTCGATCAATAGTTCATTCACAAGAATAGCCCACCATATTACACAAATAAGGATTGCAAAATGATGATTGTAAGATGATGATTGGTACAAATTTTCTCAAGATAATTAAATCATGTTTCCGGAATAAAAGAGCAGACTTTATCAAAAAATAATATGATTTATTCATAAGATTACAAAAAGAAAGATTTGTTTTGGAATGTGATTCATCATTAAAAAAAAAACTGCAAGGTGCACTTGAGAACTAGAATGCCAAGAGGGAATGTTGCCCTTTAGAAACTTCAAGTTCACAATCAGAATTACAAAGCAAAAATGCATTAGATGACTATTGTTTCACCACCGCCCCACAAGATGCTTTTCCTATGAGTTCTCAGACACCAGTTTCTAGTGTGCATGATGAGCTTAATGCTAAGTCTATGAATTTATCTCAGCATGAAAACCAAGATACTAGTTACAATAAGAGCGCCGAATCCATGCAGCTTCCTCATCATTTTTTTTTTTGGGAATATTAGTCAACATAAAAGTTGGGACACTGCTCTTCCTAAACAAATTAATGAAAATTATCAGAAGGAAGCATTGCCTGCATCAGCTTCTGTCGAAAGTTTCCTGTTACATAAGCAGAGTAGAACCACAGAAGAGCCTAATATTGCACATAAACTTTTTTCTGCTTCTGACCGTACTGTTAACTATGTGGAGCAGATATCAGATAACAATGGCAGCGCTAGTGGTACTCTTGTGAATGCAGTTTCCGAGTCCGGTGAGCACTCCAAACCCGTGCAGTGTGTTGCACCTGTTATTGTAGTGTCTTCGGCTGCATCACGACTGGCAGGTCTGGTGGGTACGGATGTGGAGATTAAACCAGATGAGCAGCAAGAGTTGAAGGAGGTAAACTAGCAGTCTATCACTTTTAATTGACGGATATGATCAGAGTGTACACCTGCAATGCGAAACCACCGTATCAGAATAATTTCGTCTGAATAAAACATCATAGCAAACAACTCCAAATCACATGGCAAGTAAAGGTGACAGAGAAATAATGAAACTTAGGTTTAATCCTTCCACAAAGAACATCAAAGTTCCAAAAGCATTTGTCCAGCCAAGTGCAAATTTTGCCACGGTTCCTGATATGGTTGTACCTCCAGCTGGTATGCCACATTCAAAAGTTGATCTTCATTCATCAAGCCATTCTGAAGAATCTGCAGATATGAAGCAGGAACGGGATGAGCCAACAGTTCATAAATGATAAACCGCATATTTCATTTAATAAAATTGGAAAAAATAAACAATTTTGCCATTCATCTCCCTTCCATCAGAACTCTGGATCATATTATGCAAGACATAGTGACCTGCCTCCCTTGTCAACTGCAAAATTTATCTCGCCTCCATCAGAACCATCTGCATTGTTTACAAGATCACAATATCATTGCAAAGTTTTTTTTAGATGAATCAGGAGAGTAGATCATGAAGATGTGAATATGAATTCTAATGTATGTGTGATTGGGGATGAGTCTAACCTGGACACTGATGGTAATATAGGTGTCTTGTATGATTCTGACAGGCTTGACTCCGAGCAGGCTCAAGATGAACAAAGCTTCAGTCGAATTGTTCCAATTGTATGATGATCATAGAAAGAAAGAGTTGCCCCTAGTTTGCAGCCAATGAACTCGGCATTGCCTCTCTGAAAGCAAAATCAGCTTCTGGTGACTTACAAAGCACAGTTCTTTCCATGAGGGATTGTGCGTATAAGGCAAGTGTTGCTTTGTCTGCTTTTGCTCAGGTTTCAAGGATGCATACTGCTTTAACTTCTGAGTGTGGTTCTATGCTTGAAGAGGTTTTAGCAATAACTGAAGATGTACACGATGTTTACAATCTGGGGAAAGAGGCAGCTTCAATCCATCTCTCTCTCATGGAAAATCTTTCAAAGGTGAATGCCATTCTTTTTCCACTTGAATCCGTGTTGTCTAAGGATGCAGCTGCTATGGCTGATGCTATAGCTAGGGAAAGTGAGACCAAGAAGGAAATATCACACATCCATGGACAAGCTATATATCAATCATACTGTTTAAGGATCAGGGATTCTTGTCAGACCTTTAAGCCCTTGGTGCCATCTCTGACATCAGTTGTGAAGGGACTTTATTTGTTGTTAACTAGGTTAGCAAGAACAGCTAATCTCCATGCTGGGAATCTGCACAAAGCTCTTGAAGGAATAGGAGAAAGTCAGGAAGTAAAATCACGGGATATTGCTTTGTCCACATCAGAGGCTGGTGGTGGTGATGCTGTTGAGTTTGATGGTAAAGAAGGGGAGAGTCTCTCAAGGTCTGATGATGATAAGACAGAAGATATTATTGGCTTTTCTCGACTTTCTTTGGAAGAAAGAGCATGGAAATCTCCTGAAATAATTGCCACAATGGTTAGCAGTGAAAATAAGTTTACGGCAGTAAAAAGAGTAACTAATCCAATCAAAGCACAATCAATCCGGTTTCATTTCAAAAAACTAATTCAACAAAGGCGCAGTACCAAGGCATAAACAGACAAAAAACCATAGCAGAAGTGTCAGCAGGTTGCAGGGCAAAGTTTCACAAAATAGCAAAGACAATTTCTGTTACGGAAAAGAAGAAGAAGACATAGCCAGTTTGAATTTGTTTCAGCTTAAATCAAAATCCTTGAAAACCCTAGCTCTCAATATAAAAATCCAGAGATGAATTCGTGAAACAGACACACAACACATAGCCGCAACAAAAGACACACAACACATAGCCGCAACAAAAGACCCAGGTGCAATTTTCGCAGAAAACCCTAGAACCCTAATCACAATACGAACCCTAGATTATAGCAAAGTTAACAAAGAAGGAAGATTTTTTTCAAGGAACGGGAGAAGCGTATACCTCTTGACGTAGCCTTCGTGACATTCCAACTGCGGTATAATCTCTTGACTCCATCTTTGTTGCATTTTTTTTGTTCGCTCTGCTTGTGTGTTGTAATTGAGTAAGCGTTTCGAATCCAAGGAGTATTAGGGTTTACGATTTGGGGGAAGGGTTAAAACGTTTATTGCTGGGTTCGGTTAGGTTTTGATGTAGGTTCGGGTTATTCGTTTGCCATGTACGTGAAGGTTTCAAAACCTTCGACAGTGAGGGAGAGCAGAGATTGAGAGGTAAGGGCGGTTCGTAGAGGTCCATGAATGGCTGGTTCACTGAGTTGTTTCTGTTTTCGCTTTTCTGTTGCTGAATGAAGAATGAACAAAGGGGTGGGGGTCGCGTCCCAAACCCTAATTTTCTCCCCTCTTTCTTATCGTAACCGGGCCGGGTCTGGGTCGTTTTGACCCAACCGGCGTCAACCAGCGCCCAGCCCCCTGTTGGGCCTTCTGGGTTGGGTCCTTACCAACCTTTGTTTTTTTAATCATTCATAGTTAGTTTCTTTTTTAGGGAAAAATACTTCAACTTATTTAGCTTTTTTTGGTCATTTGATATTTCTATTTTCTTTCAACAAAAATAATAACATAAAAATATCCATAATTAATTAATTTTGTTTTAATAGTTTGGTTAGTTAAATTAGGGTAATAGTTATTAAAAAAATAATAAAAATAAAATAATAAAATAAAAAAGGTATAAGTGTCATGTTTTAGGTAGTCATAAGGTGAAATTGTTCTAGCTAATTTGTTAATTTTTTTTTTATTTAATTAATCTAGTTGGTTGTCTTTTGCTTATTTTCACTTGCACAATAATTCATGTCATCTTGTGACTCTCCTTGTATCATGAACATGTTTCTATTTTCGGTTTGCATCTTAATATCAACTTCACTTTCACTTTATTTCTTTCTTTCGTGCTAACTTTTCAGGTGGTAAGTACTCCGAGAAGTGAATTTGCCTTCACTTCTCGCATTTCCTTTTCATCTCCTTTGTACATTATTGTTACATCTTTTTGTATGGATATTGGAGTGAGCTTGCTCCTCCCTGTTTATTATACCTTCTTTCTTCGAGCAACTTGACTTCTTAAGTGGAGCAAGTTGTCTTGCTTCCCTTCGCTTCTTGATCCCTTCGTCTGCTCCCTGGTGGTTCTCTTTGAAGATCTTTCTTGTAAAACCTCACAAACTTTAGGAACAACCAAGCATGACAATGATTAGGGTTTCTGATTAGTCCCCCACTTAACTTTTACCTTTGTGTCTCCTTGAGTCTTCTCTTCTCACCTCATAATCAGGGACTAAACCCTAAAGGCTTTAAGGCTTTGTGATTAAGCTTATGCATGCATCCTTCTATTAGGATGGAGTGTATAACTTTAATCCTAAGTGTTAAACCCTTAATGTGTTTAAATCTCTTAATCAATTCATTTAGTAATTATCAAGACATCACACTTGTAACTTGGGCCTTGCATTAGGGTTCTAATTCTTCCTTAATTGGTTAAGAAGGACTAACCCTAGTGTTAATGGACAAGTCCCCCTCAAGTTGTCTTACAAACCCTAAAAAACACTTCATCATCATAACCATTGAATAAAATCCACTTAATCAAAGGCTTGTTTTGTCATGAGTTTAATCCCTAATCATGGATTAAGTTGAGGAACTTTCCTCAGCTTAAACATTCTCATCTATTATCCTTCTATTAGGATGGTGTAATGAGTCTGTTTAATCCCTGATTATGGCTTAATCTCATTACTTAACGCTAAACAGAAACCCCAAAAACATCTAAATAATCACAAGTAGGTTAATGATCTTAATCCTACACCAAAGGTGATTAAGTGTGAGAATCTGACTTCACGCTTAAGGTATTCTCATTACCCCTGATCAGAGGGAAGATGTGATGAGTTTACTAAGTCCATTGGTTTAGGCTTAAGCTCATTTTCTTATGACAAACCTCAAAAGCAATAAAAGACTGAAAAAACAAAAAACAAACAATAATCGTCTCCTTCGGGATTCTTTTCTCATCACCTTCACTCACAAACGAGAACTTGCTTCTTCCGTCTAATGCAAGACAGTTTGCATCTGTGCCAGACAGGTCATACACTTGAGCATAGACAAGTAAGCAGTTCACAAGTCAATTCACCTTTCAGTCTCTTTGGGTCGAACTACGGTGTTCTGACTTCCTCATTGCACGAGAGGATACGTAGGCATAACTTAACAGTTATCGAACAAAAGTCTCTGTATATCCCCCCCTCTTTCTAGCTTTATTCTTTAGCCTCATGATCTTGAGCATTTCACTCTTGTCCTTACACTGACACTGTACATTTATACACTTCACACTTCTTTTACACTGACACCTGTACATCTTTTTCCAGCTCTTTTATACACAGATTACACTGACACTACCCCTTTAAAACACAAATCTTGCAAGCGTGGATCCCGTCGAGTACGACGGACAATCTGGGCGCTAATACCTTCCCAGGTTGTAACCAACCCCCTTTCTCAGTCTCTCTGGTTCGCAACCGTCTTATCCATGTCTTTCTAGGTTTATGCAGCATTACCTTTCCTCCGGGATAAAAATGCCTAGCTGGCGACTCTTTTCATCTCCAGTGAGTTCACGGCTGTGTGTTCTCATTGTCCCTCTCGCCGACCGTCCGCGTCTGTACCTTTATTTGGGCCATTCCCCATTTATCGGGAGCGACAGCTTGGCGACTCTGCTGGGGAACCTTATACTGCAACCAGGGCTTCTGGTTCTTTTTGTGGGTTCCTCCTAGCGCTTGTCTGATTTGTGTTTACTGGGGTGTTATGTGCTTATTTGTGTTTGTATATTTGTATTTATTTTTGCCTTATGTACAGTTGCTTTACTGCTTTCTTCATTGCTTTTGCATTATATCATATTGTCATACTGTACTGCTGGTTGGATCTGTTGTTTGCTTTGGTGGGTGGGTGTTCCATTGAGAGTTAAGGTCCTATACCTGGGACCTGAGTGACACCTAGGCTAGAGTGAATCATATTCTTTCCCATTCCATTTCGGTCTGGTGCGGGAATATGAAACACGGTTCAGATATGGGTTTCTTCTTGAGAACTCTGTGTTGCAGATTTCCTGCAATGTTAGGGCTATCTGGGAAGCCTGCTAAGTCTGGATGACCTTTTAGTATTGACCTTCAGAAACTGAGGTGAATTAGAGGAGGAACTTTTATGGTTATTGTAAACACTGTACCTCCGGGTTAGAAGTGTTTACACTTCTCATAACTGATCCAAGTCTGAGGATCCTTGTTTTAGAACACCACCTGTGAGGGGGTTGGGCTGTTTACAGGTTTGCAGGTACCCTTGGCCTCAGCATACCCTTGTTACTTTGATTTGATTAAGAATACTCCATGTTGGAACAGTTCTTATGATTCTAAACCCTGGACATGTGGCTCTTTATTTGAGCCCCCCACCTTGGTTACTGGACCTATAGACCTCCATCTGGATTTCTTGAACATACTTGGACCTATATCAGAGCACTTGATCAGATCCAGCTCAGTCACGAACCCTTGCATATCACTTGCATACATAATCATTGCATCATATTGACATTTGCTTATTTGTGTTTCAGGGTATCCATCTTCATTTGGTTTTGGTTTTGACCCCATCTTCAGTATTGACCTGTCTTCATTAGCACCTGCTTCAGCTATCAGCTATCTACTTCAGTCACCTGCACCAGCCAATCAGTGGCCCATTCTTCAATATCATCATCAGCACTTGTCTCTACTCAGTCTCAACATCATGGCACCTAAAAAGAGCAACATCACCTACCACTTCTTCCAGCCAGAGTTAGCTGACATCAGGAGGATTCAGACCCTGATCACTCCAGACCATATACCACTGTTCAGGGAACACCATGGAGATATACTTGATATGGTTATGGATCTGGACCCCTCACAGAGAAGCCTGATCCACACTTGCCTTCAGTTTTATGATCCCCCACTGAGATGTTTCACTTTTCAGGACTTTCAGCTGGGCCCCTTATTGGAAGAATACTCATCATTGGTTGGTATACCTATCAGGGGTGGAGTCCCTTTCAACCCTGAGATGGTCTTTCCTGGTAATGAAGAGGTAGCAAAGGCTTTACATTTGGAATCAGTTTTGATAGGGCAGCATATGACTTCTAAGGCAGGAATCCCTGGCCTGCACCTGGATTTCTTGATCTCTCAAGCTACCCTGAAAGCTTCTTTAGGAGAGTGGAAAGCAGTCTGTGCTTTATTGGCCTTGAGCATATATGGGATCATATTATTTGCAGATGAGCCCAGATTCATTAGCAAGAATGCAATCCATCTTTTCATCCTGAAGAACCCAGTGCCAACTTTATTGGGGGATCTCTACTATTCAGTGCATCAGAGGAATGAAAAGCAAAGGGGAAGATTAGTGAGGTGCTGTGCTCCTTTGTTCCATACTTGGCTCCTCAGGCATTTGCCCAGGACAGATGCATTTTTGAACCCTCATCAGCAGAGAAACTGGGCTGGAAGACTTACTACTCTAACTTTAGCTGATATCAGGTGGTGCACCCAAAGCACAAAAGGCAGGGATATCATCACCAGCTGTGGGCATTTTCCCAATGTGCCCCTAATAGGAGTTAAGGGTTGTATTAATTACAACCCTCTGCTGTTCAAAAGACAACTGGGCTATGCACTGGTCCACATTCCTAAGGCACAGGACTTGGTTGAGACTCTTTATTGTGAGAACAAGCTTAATCTGGCTATTGTTAGGCAGGCAGCTTGGGCCTGGGACAATGTGCAGACTAAGGGGGTAACCATCCTGGGGAAGTGTAACAATGTGGCGTCAGCACAATACTATGATTGGTCCCATGCCAGAGCCCAATTCTCTGGGATGCCTTTTACTATAGAAGATATGCCTGGGCCTTCCACAGCACCACCTCCAGCAACTGTCAGCTTAGAGGAGTTTGAGAAGTTGAAAGAGAGAAATGAGAAGCTGACTCAAGCTCTACAGAAGACCCTCTGGGAGAGGAGTGATGGTAGGTTGGATATTGAGAGGTTAGAAAAGTTGAAGGTGGAGCATTTGGCTAGAATTGAGAGGTCTGAGGATTACATTAAGAAGTCTAGGGCTGGAGAGCAAATCCTGAAGAATGCTTGCAAGGAAGCCCAATTCCAGAAAGCCAGGACAGACTTGTATCTGAAGGAGAGTCAGGCTAGGTGGGTCAGGATCACCGAGGCTCGTACTCTGGAGGACAAAAGGACTCAGGACAAGATTGAGCAGTTGGAAGCTAGTGCAAAAAAGCAGCAGGAAGCCCTGGCAGCAGCCCAGAGGGAGATATCAGAGCTGAAGATCAAAGCTGGAGTGAAGGGGTCAAAGGACCAAAGTCAACGCAAGAAGCTAACTGCAGCTGTTACTACCCGGAACCTCCTTATCAGGAACCTCACGGAGCGTCCGGCTGATCCTGTGACCGAAGCACTTCTCAAGGAAGTTCGGGAGGATGAGTTTGGTCTTGGTGTTTGACCATTTGCTTGTTGTTGCTTTCATTCCATGTACTTTTATTTTCTTGTAATGTATTTGTAAACAAACTATGTATCATTTACCTTTTTGTAATGTATGTGTTGGTTTGTTTCATCTGATCTCCTCAAGCAACATCACAAGCATCTTCTTCAAAGGGCCTGGAAGGGTCAAAACCAAGTGCCAAGCCGGATACCTTGAAAACAAATAAGCATACTGCATTGCATACTAACCTTTTACCTTGTTTTGTAGGTTTTGTTTATTTGTTACTAACTCTGTTGTGATGTCAGGAACTATTGCTCGACGTCGGGTATTTCCACTCAACCGTCCGCACCGATATCCAACCCGTAACAACCTTCCAGGCATACAAATGGACCAGGTACAGCAGGACCTTGCAGAGGTCAGGAACCAAATGGCCAATGAAAGATTGGAAATGAGAACTCAGATGACGCAGTTTATGGAAGTGATGAACAATATGGCTCAGAGCCAAGAAAGATTAAGAGCCTTGGTAGAGAGGCAGACTCGGGAAGATGCCCATCTAGGGACTGGCGGAACAAGCAACAATGAGGGGGGTCAGCCTCATGTCAACCCACCTGTGTTCGGCCCTCACCTTCATCCAGAGGTCAATATCCCTGCTAATGTACAAGGGAATGCTGCTACAGGAAGGGTACTCCAAGAAGACGCCCAAGAAGACCAGTTCACAGTGATGGGAGCTGGGGATGAGGCCTATGACCGGAGGCTAGATGAAATTGCCGAGAAATTAAGATCCTTGGAGTCTCAAAACTCCTTGGGTTTTGATGTTATGGACATGGGCTTAGTGGACGGGGTCAGGATTCCCCACAAGTTTAAACCTCCGAGCTTTGAGAAATACAACGGAACCTCCTGTCCACGGACCCACTTGCAATCTTTTTTGGGGAGGCTAAAGGCGTATACCATGGACGAGAAGCTGTGGATGTTCTATTTTGAGGATAGCTTGACTGGAGCTTCGAGGGAATGGTATTCCCATCTGACAAGAGCAACTATTAGATGCTGGAAGGACCTGGCAGAAGCCTTCATCAGACAGTATCAGTATAATCTGGATATGGCACCCAACAGGACCCTCCTAATGGGAATGTCACAGTCATCTAGAGAGAGTTTCCGAGAGTATGCTCAAAGATGGAGACAGCTTGCTGCTGCTGTCCAGCCACCTATGTCAGAAAGGGAGATGGCTGATATGTTCATGAATACCCTTCAGGGGACTTACATTGATAGGCTAGCTGCCTTCTCATCTACCAGCTTTGCAGATGTAGTCATAGCCGGAGAGAGAATTGAAAGCCTATTGAAGATGGGTAGGATCTCAGACAACGGTGCAAGCTCATCCAGTAATGCAAGAAAGCCTTTTGCGGGCCCAAGAAGGACTGGTGAGACCAATGCCATCCACACCAACAGGGGCAGACCCCAGTACGATAATAGGTCTGTGGCAGCAGTCACCATTCCCGCGCCAACTCATCCACAACCAGCTTATCAACCTCCGCAGCAAAACTATCAGCAACAACCTCAGTACCATCAACAAAATCAGTATCCTCCGAGAAATTACAACAACAGCAACACCAACAACAATAATCAGCAAAGGCCATTCCAGCAGAGGCCATCTCAAGCCAACAGGGTGATCGATCCGATCCCTATGCCATATGCTACATTGCTGCCACAACTCCTGAAACTCAACCTAGTTGAGCTAAGGACATTGGCACCTCCAGATCCCAACAGTCTACCCAGGAATTATGACTCCAATGCCAGATGTGCTTTTCATTCAAATGCACCTGGCCATAGTACAGAAAAGTGTAGAGCCTTGCACATGAAGGTACAAGACCTGGTAGACTCTAAAGCTCTGAATTTCGCACCACCACCCAATGTCAACAAAAATCCTATGCCACACCACGGAGGTCCCAGAATCAACGCGATTGAAGAGGACAAGCCGTCTTATTTAATAACCAGTGTGGGTCAGATTCGGACACCGTTGGTAGAAATTAAGGCTCAGCTCCTCGAATGTCAAATGTTCCCGGGGTGTGAGTTAGGGTGTGCTTACTGCAATATTTCAGTAAATGGGTGCGATAACCTGAGGAATGGCATAGATGGTCTTATTCAGAGTGGCCAACTTCAGATCACCACATCATTTCCAACAAATCCAGCAATCTCATCAGCAACGGTTTCAGAACCTCCTACAACTGCAGCAACCATTGTTCCTGACAATTCTTCGGCTTCATCAACAAGTACTCCATCTATCATCTCAACTGATCAGTTACCAACAAATTTTTCTTCTACAACTTCTGCACCACTCCAATTTGAATCTCCTACAACAACAACATCCATCCTTCCGACAATGTCTCCTACAACTCCAGCAACAAATCATGAAGATGTCTCAACTGTCACAATATTTTATGATCCTGAAAACAACTCTGCCTACAACTCAGAAAGTGCTGCTCCCATCAGAGCACCAGTCACAATTTATTTTGATCCACAAACTATCACAGTCCCTTCTGCAGCCGCCATCAGTCCGGTCACTGTCACAGTGCCTGGACCAGTACCTTATGAAAGCAATAGGGCCATCCCTTGGCACTATGGCTCTGACGTATACTGCGAAGGAAAGAAAATCACCCTTGAACCATCAACACCTGCACCACAGATAGACAATGTGGGAGGAGGCGGAGGCTTCACTCGAAGCGGACGTCTCTTTGCTCCACAAATTCAAAGACCCACTGCCGAAGCAGAAGCTGCTGCCAAGGCAAAAGGAAAGAGCCCGGTGCAGGAAGATCAAACAGTTAAGGAAGCTTTGAAAACACCATTCGATCAAGAAGTTGATGAGTTTATGAGAATCATCAAAAAGAGTGATTACAAAATAGTGGATCAGCTTCACCAGACGCCATCCAAGATCTCTATCCTATCATTGCTCATGTGCTCCGAAGCCCATCGGAATGCACTACTCAAAGTCTTGCACGCAGCTTACGTGCCTGAAGAGATCACCGTCAATCAGTTGGAAACCGTGGTTGGAAATGTTACTGCTAGCAATGGGCTAGGGTTCACCAATACTGACTTGACAACGGAAGGCCGCAACCATAACAAGGCCTTGCACATCACCATGGAATGTAAAGGTGCAGTCCTTTCCCATGTGCTGGTAGACACATGGTCATCCCTTAATGTCTTACCGAAAAAGGCTCTGGTGAAGCTAGAGTATGAAGGATTAGCATTGCGTCCCAGCAACCTGGTAGTAAGAGCCTTTGATGGCTCTAAGAGATCGGTTCTGGGAGAAATTGAGCTGCCTGTGACAATTGGCCCACAGACCTTTAAAACGATCTTCTATGTGATGGACATTCAGCCTGCCTACAGCTGTTTGTTGGGTAGACCTTGGATTCATGCCGCTGGCGCAGTAACGTCTACCCTTCACCAGAAGTTAAAATTTGAGTGGGAAGGCCAAGTTGTTACTATCTGTGGGGAGGAGGATATATTTGTTAGCCATCTGGCTACTTATAAGTATATTGAGATGGATGGGGAGATCCATGAAACAATGAGCCAAGGGTTTGAGGCCCTGAATGTTAATGAAGCATCTGCTGTATCTGGAATCTCCATGTCATCTTACCAACAAGCCCAGAAGGTTGTTGAGGAAGGAACTGCCCAAGGCTGGGGCAAGGTTTTATCTGTGGAGGAGAAGAAAGACAAATTTGGGTTGGGTTACAGACCAACTCAACAAAATCAAGTGGAGGCTGCTGAGAAGCCTGGTTTTGTCAGTGGGGGGATGCTCACCCCCGATGCTATCAACAATTTGGAAGACGAGCTGGAAGAGGAGCGCAATCTGGAGAATTGGATTCGTCCAAAGATCCCGGGGAGCAGTATCTCAAACTGGTCTTCCCAGGAAATTATAAGAGTTACTCATGCAGAGTAATTATTATTTCCTGTATTTTTATAGCATGCATCAAAGTCTTGCGTCTTGCCCAAGATGACAAGACTCATTTTGTAATCGGGCCATCTGTACTTTTTGTGCAAACAAGATTAATCAATGAAATATCAGACATCTTTTTGCAAACAAGTCTTTTTCTTTTCCGTTCACTGTCTTTCCATTTTTCTTTTTGTACAAAAAATAAATGGCGATGTTTTCAAAATGACAATTTTATTTCACTTTTCTAAGTAAGATTAAAATCAAATCACTAAAATGAACAAACTAAACCCTTGCAGAGAGTGCCTTTCAGACAGCACCGACAACAGCACGGCTATGACTTCGTATGACTTTGACAATCCGATCAATCAAGCCGATGAAGGGGTTGAAGAAGAATATGAGCTTCCTGAAGAGCTAGCCAGGTTGTTGAGACAAGAGGAGAAGGTTATCACTCCTCATCAGGAGGAGGTTGAAACGATTAATCTTGGTACAGATGAAGACGAGAAAGAGGTTAAAATCGGGGCCTGCCTGCAAGACTCAGTGAAGAGACAACTGATTGACCTGCTTCAAGAATATGTGGATGTGTTTGCTTGGTCTTATCGAGACATGCCAGGGTTGGACACCGGTATTGTTGTGCACAAGCTGCCTTTGAGAGAAGAATGCCCGCCGGTTAAACAGAAACTGCGTCGTACTCGCCCAGACATGGCAATGAAAATCAAAGAAGAGGTACAAAAGCAGTGGGACGCCGGGTTCCTTGCCGTAACTAGCTATCCGCCGTGGGTTGCTAACATAGTACATGTGCCTAAGAAAGACGGCAAAGTAAGGATGTGTGTTGACTACCGGGACCTGAACAGAGCCAGCCCGAAGGATGACTTTCCATTACCTCACATTGATGTATTGGTTGATAATACGGCTCAGTTCTCGGTATTCTCCTTCATGGACGGATTTTCAGGATACAATCAGATTAAAATGTCACCTGAAGACATGGAGAAGACAACCTTCATCACACCCTGGGGCACGTTCTGTTACAAAGTGATGCCATTCGGATTGAAGAATGCTGGTGCAACATATCAACGGGCTATGGTAACGTTATTCCACGATATGATCCATAAGGAAATCGAGTGTTATGTGGATGACATGATTGCCAAGTCCCTTACAGAGGAAGATCACCTGGTGAATCTACTGAAGTTATTCAAGCGTCTGAGGAAGTACCAGCTGAAGTTGAACCCCAACAAATGCACATTCGGGGTGCGATCTGGTAAGCTGCTGGGTTTTATTGTAAGTGAGAAAGGGATTGAAGTTGACCCTGATAAAGTCAAAGCCATTCAAGAGATGCCTGCACCGAAAACTGAGAAAGAAGTTCGAGGGTTCTTAGGTAGATTGAACTACATTTCACGGTTCATATCTCACCTTACAGCAACCTGTGAGCCTTTGTTCAAGCTGCTAAGGAAAGAACAGACGGTCAGGTGGAACGAAGACTGCCAAAGGGCTTTTGACAAGATCAAGGAGTACTTACAAGAACCTCCAATCCTTATGCCTCCAGTAGAAGGAAGACCCTTGATAATGTACTTAACAGTATTAGAAGAGTCAATGGGGTGTGTGCTGGGCCAGCATGACGAGTCTGGTCGAAAAGAGTATGCAATATACTACCTGAGCAAAAAGTTTACCGACTGTGAACAACGTTATTCACTGCTCGAGAAAACTTGCTGTGCTTTAGCGTGGGCTGCTCGCCGACTGAGACAGTATATGTTGACCCACACTACCTTATTGATCTCAAAGATGGACCCAGTCAAGTACATATTTGAGAAGCCAGCACTTACCGGACGGGTTGCAAGATGGCAAATGATCCTCACAGAATATGACATCCAATACACCTCTCAGAAAGCCATCAAGGGCAGTGTATTGTCTGAATATCTTGCTGAGCAACCTATTGATGATTACCAGCCTATGAGATTTGACTTCCCTGATGAAGACATCATGTTCCTGAAAGCAAAAGATCATGAAGAGCCTGTTCACACTGAAGGGCCCGACCCAGAAGAAGAATGGACTATGATGTTTGACGGGGCTGTTAATATGAATGGTCGTGGTGTTGGTGCAGTACTCATTACACCTAAAGGAGTTCACATGCCTTTCTCGGCAAAACTCACTTTCAACTGCACTAACAACGAAGCTGAATACGAAGCTTGCATTATGGGTCTTGAGGAAGCCATCGACCTCAGGATAAAAACATTAACTGTATTCGGAGATTCAGCTCTGGTAATCAATCAGACCAACGGCAAATGGTATACACACCAGGATCATCTGATACCTTACAGGGATTATACGAGGAGGTTATTGACTTTCTTTACAACAGTCAAGCTTGAGTATATCCCTCGGGACGAGAATCAGTTTGCAGATGCTCTGGCTACCATTTCATCCATGATCAAAGTTCAAGCTGCTAACTTTGTACCTCAGATTTCAGTGTCCAGACTTGATAGACCAGCATATGTGTTCGCAGCAGATGTTGTCAAAGATGATAAGCCTTGGTTCCATGACATTAAATGCTTCTTGGAGGATCAAACATACCCACCTGGGGCATCTTCCAATGATAAGAAGACTTTGAGAAGGCTTGCTGGTAGTTTCTTTCTGAACACTGATGGGTCTTTATACAAAAGGAACTTTGATATGGTACTCCTCAGATGTGTTGACAAGACGGAAGCAGATTTGTTGATGCATGAAGTGCACGAAGGATCTTTTGGTACCCATGCTGGAGGGCATGCCATGGCTAAGAAGTTGTTAAGATCAGGTTATTACTAGATCACAATGGATGCAGACTGTTGTGCTTATGCCAGGAAATGCCACAAATGCCAGATCTATGCGGATAAGGTGCATGTGCCTCCCAATCCTTTGAACATAATGTCTTCACCATGGCCCTTCGCCATGTGGGGCATTGATATGATTGGCAAGATTGAGCCAACTGCTTCAAATGGCCACAGATTCATCTTGGTCGCCATTGATTATTTCACCAAGTGGGTTGAAGCAGCCTCATATGCAAATGTTACAAGACAAGTGGTAGCCAGATTTCTGAAGAGAGATATCATCTGTCGATATGGAGTTCCCGAGCGAATCATTACTGATAATGGTTCCAATCTAAACAACAAAATGATGGCTGAGCTGTGCCGGGACTTCAAAATCCAACACCACAATTCTTCTCCTTACAGGCCAAAGATGAATGGCGCTGTTGAGGCGGCTAACAAGAATATCAAGAAGATTGTGCAGAAGATGGTAGTCACTTACAAAGACTGGCATGAAATGCTACCATTTTCCTTGCATGGGTACCGCACATCAATCAGAACATCCACTGGGGCAACACCGTATCAGCTTGTGTATGGTATGGAAGCAGTCCTGCCGGTTGAAGTTGAACTACCCTCCCTACGGGTACTGATGGATGTTAAGCTGAACGAAGCAGAATGGGTTCGGTCCCGATATGAACAACTGAGTCTGATTGAAGAGAAAAGACTGGCTGCAATCTGTCATGGGCAGTTGTATCAGAAAAGAATGAAGAAAGCCTTCGATCAGAAAGTCAGGCACCGAGAGTACCAAGTGGGAGATCTTGTGCTGAAAAGAATCCTCCCTCCTCATACAGACCACAGGGGCAAATGGACTCCCAACTATGAGGGACCATTCGTGGTGAAGAAAGTTTTCTCTAGTGGAGCACTGATGCTCAGCACCATGGATGGTGAAGACTTCACGTCCCCTGTGAATTCAGATGCAGTTAAAAAATACTTCGCATAAAAATGACCCGCTGGACATAAAAACAGAATGTAAGTCCAGGCAAAAATAGGGCATCCCGGCGAGTCAAAAACAGAATAAAAGACTCGGGCAAAAATAAGGGAAATAAAAAAAATTGTACACCCGCTGAGTTGAAAAGCCGCATTGGACAGCTCAGGCAAAAATGGGTATCCCGATGGATTGAAAACCCGAAAGGGCGATCCATGCAAAATAAGGGAATAAGCGAACAACTGCATTCTGAATTCGTCCGTATTACCTACAACTCGGCACGCCTCTAAAGGATTAAGCTCCAATCAGAATCAACCTTCTCCAGAAAGCAAGACGAGAAGAACGTCAAAAGTCATACGAGTCATAGCAGAAGAGGAAGCTCCTTAAAGCGTCGTCAACATCGCCAGCACTTTGTTTCTCAAATTTGTAACAATCTCCTCCTTTCAGGAGATATGTTTCTTTGACTGTATCTCGCCAGTTCAGGGCATTTGAATTAATAAAATCAGATTTTTCAGTCGTGTCTCGTCTTATACGCCTTTTATTTGCAAGGAATGTCTGATGTCTCTAAAAAAACTGATTGCATAAGTACAGATGCTTTTCTCTAAAAAATAAAAACACGTGCTCGCAGGGAATATACTTACTCTCAAGGGTGTCTAACTCCTATGACGGAATCCGGTAAGGGATACCTCGGGAATACTTGTGCGTTTCTTTATCTTTGCAGGATTGCAGGTATCCGAAGCGCAGCTTGGGGCATGAAAGCTTCACCCCAGCAAGCTGACGAATCAATACTCGCTCAGTCTTAGCACCCGGGTGCTGTATCCCCAGCTAAGTTGCCAACAACTTTCCCTAGTTAGTTTGCCACTTGTCACTCCTCCCAGTCGAGATGTCAAGCATTCTTCCTCAACAGAATACAAAGCCAGGGAATCATCTCCCCACAGAATCCTCAGCCTCTATTCAGAGGAGCAGCACATGAAGGAGTCACAACAGAGTACAGAAGGCTTCTACAAACCCCAGCTGGGTCCTATATTACAAGGATATGTCAATCAGTGACCTAGATCCCCAAACAAATACATCTCACCAGATCTATCAGTGATCTCATCCCCAGCTGGGAGGTCCATTTCAAACAGATCAGCCAGAGATCTTCGCGGCAACGGGATCCAAATCCCGGTTTGGTATCTTTGCATAATCATAGCATTTGCATCATATTCACCTACAAAGCGTAGCATTCCGTCCAAAACGGAGCATTACGGAAAAAATCAAATACATAGCATAATCATAAGTCATGTTGTGAATCGAACACTTGTGAATAATAGCCGTTCATCATTAATATACAGAAAAATCCCCACCAGGGTCCCCAGCAAAAGCAGTTGCCTCACAATTCACAAACACCATATTTCTTTAGATGTCTTAAAGAAATATCCAACTGCATTAGGATATAACATATCTGATCTCAAAGGAATATGCCCTTCAATCTGTATGCATCGTATTCTGCTAGAAGAAGATTGCAAAACCTCCAGAGAATCTCAAAGAAGAATTAACCCAATCCTTAGCACTGTAGTAAAAGAAGAAGTTAAGAAACTACTAGATGCCGGAATAATATATCTAATCTCTGATAGTAAATGGGTTAGTCCAGTACATGTAGTACCAAAGAAAGGAGGTATCACTGTTGTGAAAAACGCTAAAGGCGAATCGATATCACAAAGAGTAGTGACGGGACATAGAGTGTGCATCGATTATCGTAAACTAAACAAAGCCACTCGAAAAGATCATTTCCCACTACCTTTTATAGATCAAATGTTAGAACGATTAGCCAAGCATTCTTATTTCTGTTATCTTGATGGTTACTCAGGATTTTTCCAAATCCCTATCCACCCAGATGATCAAGAGAAGACTACATTCACATGCCCCTATGGAACGTTCGCTTATAGACGAATGCCCTTTGGATTATGCAACGCTCCTGCAACCATTCAAAGATGTATGATGTCAATCTTCGCAGATTTTATAGACAACATCATGGAAGTGTTCATGGACGACTTCTCTGTATGCGGGCAACGTTTTGAAGGATGCCTATCAAATTTAGAAATGGTGTTAGAAAGATGTGTAAAAGTAAACCTCGTGCTTAACTGGGAGAAATGTCATTTTACGGTCAGAGAAGGAATCGTATTAGGACACGTTATATCCGACAAGGGAATTGAAGTTGATAAAGCTAAGATAGAAGTCATAAAAGATCTTCAACCCCCTAAAACCGTTCGAGAAATACGAAGCTTTTTAGGACACGCCGGTTTCTACCGACGATTCATCAAAGATTTCTCGAAAATCACTAAACCTCTTACTGGTTTATTAATGAAAGACGCTGAGTTCATATTCAATGAAGATTGTCTTAAAGCATTCGAAACTCTAAAAACAGCCCTCATCACCGCACCAATCATGCAACCCCCTGACTGGAGATTACCTTTCGAAATCATGTGCGATGCGAGTGACTATGCTGTAGGCGTAGTTCTAGGCCAGAGGAAGGAAAAGAAACTTCATGCGATTTACTATGCCAGTAGAACCTTAGATTCTGCTCAGATGAACTACGCCACTACTGAAAAAGAATTGTTAGCAGTTGTCTTTGCACTGGACAAATTCCGTTCTTACCTAGTAGGAGCAAAAATAATCGTTTACACAGACCACGCTGCTATCAGATATCTATTAACTAAGAAAGATGCTAAACCAAGACTCTTGAGATGGATTTTACTCTTACAAGAGTTTGATCTCGAAATAAAATATAAGAAGGGTACTGAAAACGTCGTAGCGGACCATTTATCTAGAATAGAAGGTATTAAACCCGAACAAGTTCCGATTAACGATGATTTTCCGTATGAACAACTGATAGCACAAATAGGAAGCGACCCAGTTCAGTTAGACATAGATGAACCAGAACCCGTGGAAACAATCCAAACGACTGTAGGACTGCCATGGTACGCTGACATTGTTAACTACCTAGCTGCAGGAGCTCTTCCACCTGATTTAACCTATCAGCAGAAAAAGAAATTCTTTCACAATCTCAAACATTACTATTAGGATGAACCATTATTGTTCAAAAGAGGACCCGATGGAATCTTTCGTCGATGTATTCCCGAAGAAGAAATAGAAGATGTCATTGCTCATTGCCATTCATCTCCTTATGGTGGACATGCAAGCACTTCCAAGACATGTGCAAAAATCTTGCAAGCCGGCTTATTCTGGCCTAATCTATGGAAAGATGTTCACATCGCTGTTATTAATTGCGATCGGTGTCAACGCACCGGTAATATTTCAAGAAGAGATGAAATGCCTCAAAAAGGAATATTGGAAGTAGATATCTTTGACGTCTGGGGAATAGATTTCATGGGACCATTCCCATCATCTTTCGGTAATAATTACATACTCGTAGCCGTTGATTATGTTTCAAAATGGATTGAAGCTATAGCCTCTCCTACAAATGACACACGAGTAGTAATAAAGCTTTTCAAAAATATAATCTTTCCCAGATTTGGTGTGCCTAGACTCGTCATAAGTGACGGTGGCTCGCACTTCATTTCAAAAATCTTTGACAAATTACTATCTAAGTATGGAGTAAGACACCGTGTGGCAACACCATATCATCCACAAACAAGTGGACAAGTCGAAGTCTCAAACAGAGAAATCAAACAAATCTTAGAAAAGACTGTCGCCATATCTCGGAAAGATTGGTCATCTAAACTTAATGAAGCTTTATGGGCTTATAGGACCGCTTACAAGACATAGGAACTACACCTTTCAAATTAGTTTATGGAAAATCTTGTCACCTCCCAGTAGAACTAGAACACAAAGCTTATTGGGCGATCAAAACTCTCAATATAAACTATAATGCTGCAGGAGAAAAGCGAATCCTAGACATTAACGAATTAGAAGAATTAAGGCTAGATGCTTATGAGAATGCTAAGATATATAAAGAAAGAACTAAGCGATGGCATGATAAACGCCTATCTAGGAAAAAATTTAGTATGGGAGACGTTGTACTCCTCTTTAATTCAAGACTTAGGATCTTTCCTGGAAAACTAAAATCTAGATGGTCAGGACCCTTTGAAATAACTAGAGTGTTCCCAAGTGGAGCAATAGAAATTAAGGGTAGGAATAGTGAACCATTCACAGTAAATGGACAACGTTTAAAACATTATCATAAAGTTGAAAATAGAGATTATGCAAATAGTCTAAGGCTTTTAGAGTTGTCCACTAATTTCCCTGATTAATCTAACCTAAGCATTACGTCAGGCTTTAGACGATAAAAACAACGCTTAGTGGGAGGCAACCCATTTAATCATTTAATTATTTAAATCATTTTTATCATTCTATTATTTTGTCATTTATCATTTTATTATTCATTTATTTGTTTTGTCGTTTTATAGTTTTATTTCAATATTACTATTATGCATTTTATTTTCTTATTTTTCCTTATTTTAATTTTAAATCACTTTTACAGATTTTCTAAAGTCTTTTCCACTTTCCTTCTCCCCCTGATTTGTTTCCTCCGAATTTACACTAACTATGGCTAACCAACCGATAAACCTTATGGAAACCAAATTTAGAGGTAGGAACCAAAGAATGAAATTTGAAGAGTTATCACAGAGACCAATGGATTTGACTCTGTACCCGGATGATCTGAGTATGGAAACCTTAGGGATACATGATAGCATCCTATACTTGTTTAACCGACTTGGATGGGAGAATGCACTGATTCAACAAAAGTTTGTGACTTATGTAAACACCCCAAATTTGCCCTCACCCATTCACACCATGGCTTGTGATCATCTCATATGCATAAACACAATCATATCATCTCATATCTCATTTTGATTCACTGCATAGATTCAACGTCATCTGCACCTGGGGTTTGTGATCCGAGCAATCCAAAAGCTTCAAGAGCCACTTCAAAGGTCAACAATGTTCAAGCATCATATTGTATGCCCTCAAAGTCAAAAATGCCAAAGAATCACAAGAACCGAAAATGGCATGGAAACGGAGCAAGGTTATGAGGTTCGCGCATATCAAGTTTCACGAAGAAATTCCATGGGGAAGGTATCTAATCAAGGGATGACTTCTGGAACATGTCAGTACAGAACCAGGATATCTGAGGCTCCCGATGACCCGACCAAAGGGTGTTCTTCGTCACTTTTGATTGTGTATGATCTTTATTTGGTCATAGAGGATGCCAGAGGTTCATAAGATTGAAGAATTTCGAGCCACTTTGCAAAATTGTCTTGAATTGGAGAACCTGCAAATTCTCATGGCAAGCTTTTGTGTGACTCCAGTGCGACTTCCAATCATCACGCAAGCATGAATCAGGGCCTTAAATTCTGAATGCACCAAAGAATCTCCAAATTTCACGACTTATGCCTCAAGGTATCACAAAAGGGGGGAGACTTGTACCAATTTGCGAAGGCCCATGTGACTATGCCTCCACTTGTTGTAATTCCCAAGATCTGATCCATGGGCTTGTGCCACACCAGTTATCCTTACCCATCAAAGACTTTACAAATACGTTTCCTGCAAATCATTTCGATCAACTGGGGTCTCATTGATGATTAAGCGTCACTAAAATTTCAAAGTTGGTTTTAAGATATTTCGAATTTATTTTCAATAAATTGATGAGTTATGGGTTAAACTTATTGCATTTTTGTAAAGAAAAATGATAAGTGTGACTCCTTTGATTCATTGGTTTCAAAAAGGAAAAAGAGAAAAGAAGATTCATAATATCATGAGGGACTTGGATTCAAAAGGCGGCGCACAGAAATTCTTCATTTAAATTGTGATTCTTAAGGTCAAAGATTGTCATAAGAAGTCATTTTAAGGATTAATGGAGTGTTGATTTATGAATGGGATGGTGGTGTTGAGAGATCATCATTTAGTCTTACAACAAGTTATTCAAAGGGTTATCATTTTACAACTCAAACATGTGGTAATTCAAGTATTGTTCTTACAAGACAAGGCCCGGCTTGCATTCCAAAAGCCCATTTACAAAATTCGATCAATAGTTCATTCACAAGAATAGCCCACCATATTACACAAATAAGGATTGCAAAATGATGATTGTAAGATGATGATTGGTACAAATTTTCTCAAGATAATTAAATCATGTTTCCGGAATAAAAGAGCAGACTTTATCAAAAAATAATATGATTTATTCATAAGATTACAAAAAGAAAGATTTGTTTTGGAATGTGATTCATCATTAAAAAAAAAACTGCAAGGTGCACTTGAGAACTAGAATGCCAAGAGGGAATGTTGCCCTTTAGAAACTTCAAGTTCACAATCAGAATTACAAAGCAAAAATGCATTAGATGACTATTGTTTCACCACCGCCCCACAAGATGCTTTTCCTATGAGTTCTCAGACACCAGTTTCTAGTGTGCATGATGAGCTTAATGCTAAGTCTATGAATTTATCTCAGCATGAAAACCAAGATACTAGTTACAATAAGAGCGCCGAATCCATGCAGCTTCCTCATCATTTTTTTTTTTTGGGAATATTAGTCAACATAAAAGTTGGGACACTGCTCTTCCTAAACAAATTAATGAAAATTATCAGAAGGAAGCATTGCCTGCATCAGCTTCTGTCGAAAGTTTCCTGTTACATAAGCAGAGTAGAACCACAGAAGAGCCTAATATCGCACATAAACTTTTTTCTGCTTCTGACCGTACTGTTAACTATGTGGAGCAGATATCAGATAACAATGGCAGCGCTAGTGGTACTCTTGTGAATGCAGTTTCCGAGTCCGGTGAGCACTCCAAACCCGTGCAGTGTGTTGCACCTGTTATTGTAGTGTCTTCGGCTGCATCACGACTGGCAGGTCTGGTGGGTACGGATGTGGAGATTAAACCAGATGAGCAGCAAGAGTTGAAGGAGGTAAACTAGCAGTCTATCACTTTTAATTGACGGATATGATCAGAGTGTACACCTGCAATGCGAAACCACCGTATCAGAATAATTTCGTCTGAATAAAACATCATAGCAAACAACTCCAAATCACATGGCAAGTAAAGGTGACAGAGAAATAATGAAACTTAGGTTTAATCCTTCCACAAAGAACATCAAAGTTCCAAAAGCATTTGTCCAGCCAAGTGCAAATTTTGCCACGGTTCCTGATATGGTTGTACCTCCAGCTGGTATGCCACATTCTAAAGTTGATCTTCATTCATCAAGCCATTCTGAAGAATCTGCAGATATGAAGCAGGAACGGGATGAGCCAACAGTTCATAAATGATAAACCGCATATTTCATTTAATAAAATTGGAAAAAATAAACAATTTTGCCATTCATCTCCCTTCCATCAGAACTCTGGATCATATTATGCAAGACATAGTGACCTGCCTCCCTTGTCAACTGCAAAATTTATCTCGCCTCCATCAGAACCATCTGCATTGTTTACAAGATCACAATATCATTGCAAAGTTTTTTTTAGATGAATCAGGAGAGTAGATCATGAAGATGTGAATATGAATTCTAATGTATGTGTGATTGGGGATGAGTCTAACCTGGACACTGATGGTAATATAGGTGTCTTGTATGATTCTGACAGGCTTGACTCCGAGCAGGCTCAAGATGAACAAAGCTTCAGTCGAATTGTTCCAATTGTATGATGATCATAGAAAGAAAGAGTTGCCCCTAGTTTGCAGCCAATGAACTCGGCATTGCCTCTCTGAAAGCAAAATCAGCTTCTGGTGACTTACAAAGCACAGTTCTTTCCATGAGGGATTGTGCGTATAAGGCAAGTGTTGCTTTGTCTGCTTTTGCTCAGGTTTCAAGGATGCATACTGCTTTAACTTCTGAGTGTGGTTCTATGCTTGAAGAGGTTTTAGCAATAACTGAAGATGTACACGATGTTTACAATCTGGGGAAAGAGGCAGCTTCAATCCATCTCTCTCTCATGGAAAATCTTTCAAAGGTGAATGCCATTCTTTTTCCACTTGAATCCGTGTTGTCTAAGGATGCAGCTGCTATGGCTGATGCTATAGCTAGGGAAAGTGAGACCAAGAAGGAAATATCACACATCCATGGACAAGCTATATATCAATCATACTGTTTAAGGATCAGGGATTCTTGTCAGACCTTTAAGCCCTTGGTGCCATCTCTGACATCAGCTGTGAAGGGACTTTATTTGTTGTTAACTAGGTTAGCAAGAACAGCTAATCTCCATGCTGGGAATCTGCACAAAGCTCTTGAAGGAATAGGAGAAAGTCAGGAAGTAAAATCACAGGATATTGCTTTGTCCACATCAGAGGCTGGTGGTGGTGATGCTGTTGAGTTTGATGGTAAAGAAGGGGAGAGTCTCTCAAGGTCTGATGATGATAAGACAGAAGATATTATTGGCTTTTCTCGACTTTCTTTGGAAGAAAGAGCATGGAAATCTCCTGAAATAATTGCCACAATGGTTAGCAGTGAAAATAAGTTTACGGCAGTAAAAAGAGTAACTAATCCAATCAAAGCACAATCAATCCGGTTTCATTTCAAAAAACTAATTCAACAAAGGCGCAGTACCAAGGCATAAACAGACAAAAAACCATAGCAGAAGTGTCAGCAGGTTGCAGGGCAAAGTTTCACAAAATAGCAAAGACAATTTCTGTTACGGAAAAGAAGAAGAAGACATAGCCAGTTTGAATTTGTTTCAGCTTAAATCAAAATCCTTGAAAACCCTAGCTCTCAATATAAAAATCCAGAGATGAATTCGTGAAACAGACACACAACACATAGCCGCAACAAAAGACACACAACACATAGCCGCAACAAAAGAACCAGGTGCAATTTTCGCAGAAAACCCTAGAACCCTAATCACAATACGAACCCTAGATTATAGCAAAGTTAACAAAGAAGGAAGATTTTTTTCAAGGAACGGGAGAAGCGTATACCTCTTGACGTAGCCTTCGTGACATTCCAACTGCGGTATAATCTCTTGACTCCATCTTTGTTGCATTTTTTTTGTTCGCTCTGCTTGTGTGTTGTAATTGAGTAAGCGTTTCGAATCCAAGGAGTATTAGGGTTTACGATTTGGGGGAAGGGTTAAAACGTTTATTGCTGGGTTCGGTTAGGTTTTGATGTAGGTTCGGGTTATTCGTTTGCCATGTACGTGAAGGTTTCAAAACCTTCGACAGTGAGGGAGAGCAGAGATTGAGAGGTAAGGGCGGTTCGTAGAGGTCCATGAATGGCTGGTTCACTGAGTTGTTTCTGTTTTCGCTTTTCTGTTGCTGAATGAAGAATGAACAAAGGGGTGGGGGTCGCGTCCCAAACCCTAATTTTCTCCCCTCTTTCTTATCGTAACCGGGCCGGGTCTGGGTCGTTTTGACCCAACCGGCGTCAACCAGCGCCCAGCCCCCTGTTGGGCCTTCTGGGTTGGGTCCTTACCAACCTTTGTTTTTTTAATCATTCATAGTTAGTTTCTTTTTTAGGGAAAAATACTTCAACTTATTTAGCTTTTTTTGGTCATTTGATATTTCTATTTTCTTTCAACAAAAATAATAACATAAAAATATCCATAATTAATTAATTTTGTTTTAATAGTTTGGTTAGTTAAATTAGGGTAATAGTTATTAAAAAAATAATAAAAATAAAATAATAAAATAAAAAAGGTATAAGTGTCATGTTTTAGGTAGTCATAAGGTGAAATTGTTCTAGCTAATTTGTTAATTTTTTTTTTATTTAATTAATCTAGTTGGTTGTCTTTTGCTTATTTTCACTTGCACAATAATTCATGTCATCTTGTGACTCTCCTTGTATCATGAACATGTTTCTATTTTCGGTTTGCATCTTAATATCAACTTCACTTTCACTTTATTTCTTTCTTTCGTGCTAACTTTTCAGGTGGTAAGTACTCCGAGAAGTGAATTTGCCTTCACTTCTCGCATTTCCTTTTCATCTCCTTTGTACATTATTGTTACATCTTTTTGTATGGATATTGGAGTGAGCTTGCTCCTCCCTGTTTATTATACCTTCTTTCTTCGAGCAACTTGACTTCTTAAGTGGAGCAAGTTGTCTTGCTTCCCTTCGCTTCTTGATCCCTTCGTCTGCTCCCTGGTGGTTCTCTTTGAAGATCTTTCTTGTAAAACCTCACAAACTTTAGGAACAACCAAGCATGACAATGATTAGGGTTTCTGATTAGTCCCCCACTTAACTTTTACCTTTGTGTCTCCTTGAGTCTTCTCTTCTCACCTCATAATCAGGGACTAAACCCTAAAGGCTTTAAGGCTTTGTGATTAAGCTTATGCCTGCATCCTTCTATTAGGATGGAGTGTATAACTTTAATCCTAAGTGTTAAACCCTTAATGTGTTTAAATCTCTTAATCAATTCATTTAGTAATTATCAAGACATCACACTTGTAACTTGGGCCTTGCATTAGGGTTCTAATTCTTCCTTAATTGGTTAAGAAGGACTAACCCTAGTGTTAATGGACAAGTCCCCCTCAAGTTGTCTTACAAACCCTAAAAAACACTTCATCATCATAACCATTGAATAAAATCCACTTAATCAAAGGCTTGTTTTGTCATGAGTTTAATCCCTAATCATGGATTAAGTTGAGGAACTTTCCTCAGCTTAAACATTCTCATCTATTATCCTTCTATTAGGATGGTGTAATGAGTCTGTTTAATCCCTGATTATGGCTTAATCTCATTACTTAACGCTAAACAGAAACCCCAAAAACATCTAAATAATCACAAGTAGGTTAATGATCTTAATCCTACACCAAAGGTGATTAAGTGTGAGAATCTGACTTCACGCTTAAGGTATTCTCATTACCCCTGATCAGAGGGAAGATGTGATGAGTTTACTAAGTCCATTGGTTTAGGCTTAAGCTCATTTTCTTATGACAAACCTCAAAAGCAATAAAAGACTGAAAAAACAAAAAACAAACAATAATCGTCTCCTTCGGGATTCTTTTCTCATCACCTTCACTCACAAACGAGAACTTGCTTCTTCCGTCTAATGCAAGACAGTTTGCATCTGTGCCAGACAGGTCATACACTTGAGCATAGACAAGTAAGCAGTTCACAAGTCAATTCACCTTTCAGTCTCTTTGGGTCGAACTACGGTGTTCTGACTTCCTCATTGCACAAGAGGATACGTAGGCATAACTTAACAGTTATCGAACAAAAGTCTCTGTATATCCCCCCCTCTTTCTAGCTTTATTCTTTAGCCTCATGATCTTGAGCATTTCACTCTTGTCCTTACACTGACACTGTACATTTATACACTTCACACTTCTTTTACACTGACACCTGTACATCTTTTTCCAGCTCTTTTATACACAGATTGCACTGACACTACCCCTTTAAAACACAAATCTTGCAAGCGTGGATCCCGTCGAGTACGACGGACAATCTGGGCGCTAATACCTTCCCAGGTTGTAACCAACCCCCTTTCTCAGTCTCTCTGGTTCGCAACCGTCTTATCCATGTCTTTCTAGGTTTATGCAGCATTACCTTTCCTCCGGGATAAAAATGCCTAGCTGGCGATTCTTTTCATCTCCAGTGAGTTCACGGCTGTGTGTTCTCATTGTCCCTCTCGCCGACCGTCCGCGTCTGTACCTTTATTTGGGCCATTCCCCATTTATCGGGAGCGACAACTTACCGCGAGCTCACCCTTGAGTTCCTTAGCTCCTTAGTTTACCTACCCGAGCGCGGTTTTGGATTCAGGAAAGGATTTATCAGTTTCCGCCTATTTGGAATAGAATATGACTTTAACCATAAAGAACTAGCTGACTTATTAGGATTCCCTAGTGGACCCTTTGCTTTTACTACCACACAGGTAGAATTGATGGACATTGAGCTGGATTTCTTTTGGGGAACTTTAACCGGAAACTACCATCCTGAACCAAATAACATGAACAATGATGAGATACATAACCCTGCTATCCGTTACTTCCATAAGATCCTTGCCCACACCTTCTTTGGAAAAGAAGAAAACCTTACTGGAGTATCTAAAGATGAGATATTCATTATGTCTTGTTTCACTAATGGACAACCAGTCAATGGTGTGCCTTTCATGATGCAAACCTTCACCCGAATCCAAGAAGAACCTGAATTACCTATATTAGTAGGAGGTCTTGTCACCATGATTGCTGATGCCTTAGGACTTAGATACCAATTGCACAGGTGTAACCGTTTAGGTACCATCCGTCCTATGAATCTTAACTTTTGCTTTAATCGCCATATCATAAGGAATTTAGGACATACACCTTTCGAGTACCTAATCCGGAATGAAGTAGTAACCCTGTTCACACTACCAAACCATGCTAGAGTAAGTGTTCACAATAAGGATAATTGGCTTTATGAGTTAACCCCACCTGACTATCCATCTACTCCTGAAATACCTCAATCTTACAAGATAAAGGATGATATAATGACCGATGTAGAAAGTGACCCTGAGACACCTCCTGGTTACCATGACATTGACCACACTGACGAAGTGATTGAAACCCCTGAAGTGAATCAAGTAGAATATGCTAATAACTTAAACAATATCATGAACACTCTTGAAGCTTACCAAACCGACATAAATACTGTTAAGAATGAGATTAAGAGCATGCGATTGGACATTATAGGATTAACTGACATAACATGTGAGCAATTCTACCACCTGAACTCCGCAATCGAAGATTTGAAGAAGCACTCTTGAAAATGCTGTAGTGATCTAGCTTATTTTATTTATTGTTTTCGTTTCTAGTTAATTTTACATTTCGCAAACATTTTCGTACCGTTTTTTCATTAATGTAATTTCATTTCAATTACCAAATGCAAAGCACTTCTAGTTTACAAATTTTTCCAATTTAATCAATTTATATGCTTTCAATCTATATACTGTTATGTTTGAATTGATTAATATTTTATACAACCTCTCATGTGATGCAATTTACAAAATTTTGTTGATATTTTATATTATATGGTGTTTATGTTTAACTTAGAGTGAGAAGTGATAAAAAATATTATATAAATTATATGAAGCGTGAGAGATAATATGCTTTCTGGAAATTATTCAAGGTTTTAAGCCCTCACGGCCGTCATCACCCCCCTTACGATCGTGACAAACTATTTAGCGCGTCACGACCGTCATCCCCTTGTCACGACCGTGACGGCCCTAATTATAGAATTCGAAAGAAACAGAACTGTTTCTTCTTCGAAACCTCTTCATCTTTCTTCTTCCATAACTTTCAAAACCACCCATTATCTCTTCTAACTACCGTAACCTCCCATTACCAAATTAAACCCCATTAACCTCTCCATTATCACCACACCTATCACATTCTCACCTTGCATTATTTATCCGAACTAATTTTCTCTCATTTTATCACTTTTCTCACAAAAATCCAAACTCCTCATCTCCCACTCTTGTTCTTGCATGCAATGAAAGCTATTCAATTTAAAGATGGTGAGAATGGAGAAAACCAGAGAGAGAGATTCATCCGATTCCAGAACCGTGGTGTGCAACCCACGCATTATGTCGACACTGTCTGTTTGAGAGAATTGGGAATGCTTAACAGTGTCAAGAGCCTGCTTCAAAAAGTCGGTCTGTGGGATCTTTGCAGTCAGCCCCAGCCCACATTCGAGCTTCTGACATTGGAATTCCTAAGCTCATTCCATTACATCACTCCTGCCGGTTCTCAGAGTCAACTCACCGGTTTCGCTAAGTTCAGATTGCTTGGCCGGGAGTTCGAACTTTCGCAAAATAGGATAGCCGAGTTGCTAGGCTTCGATCACGGGAATGAAGCTCACCTCTGCGTGCCGGAAAATTTCAGTGAAACCGCTTTCACCTTATGGCACGATATCACCAACACCCGTGCCTCAACCTTTCAGAGCCTGAATGCTACACATATCCACAACCCGGCGATCAGATATTTTCATCGCATCATTTGCAACACCATCTTTGCACGAGAGAGTAACCACAAGCTCAACTCCAAGGAGCTTCTGTTCTTATACTGCGCTCTAAATGACGAGCCTATCAACGCTGCCCCGTTCATGCTGAACCATATCCAGTCCATTGCGCAAAGAGGCGCAACGCCATTTTACATAGGCGGCATTGTCACCACCCTCGACATTCAGTTGGAGCTTGGTGACTTGGTCGTAAATTTGCCTAGCAGAGCCGCCGAGTTCCTAACCAAGAATTATTGCAGGTCCGCACACCTGATTGCGCAGAGAGAGGATGGCAGGTTTAGCCCTGTTATCCACGACACTGTTTATCATCATATCATTCTGCCGTCCCGTGACCGCATCGATCCGTCTAGCCGAGCCAACTGGCTCTTTGCTTTACCGGATGCTGCCGGCCACGCCCCCATTCATGATGAGCAGGCCGATCCACCCGCGGACGAGATGCAAGACGCTATGGATGCAGCTGAGCCTGTCCAGGACATTCCAGAGACATCCACCCGACAGCCTCCTGCACAGGAATACACACTTGAGGAAGTCCTCCGTGCGATTCATCAGCAAAATCAGATGAATGCCGCACTGGAGCGAAGGCAGCAGGAGCAGCATGATGCATTACTCTGCACTATTGCAACCAACCAGAGGTCTACTGATGAGAAGCTCGGCGAGATCCTTAGCGAGCTAGAGGCTTTGCGCATTGATATTACTGCTATCACCGGTACCGGTTCTGATCCTGAAGCGACTCCGACCAGACGCTCCCGCACCAGAAGCCGAGGCCGTGGTCATCAGCAACCTTAGTTTTAGTTTTTGTTTATTGTTTTTCCGTTTTCGTTGTTTGTATTGTACTTTGACCGTTATTATATCACAACATTGAGGACAATGTCTGATATAGTGTGGGAGAGGTACCTTTCATTTTCCGCATTTTTCCCTTTTTCGCATTTTTCCATTCCGTTGTATTTCCTTTTCGTAAGTTAATGAAACGAGCAATTTTTGTGCTATTTTCTTTAGTTTCGAACTTTCCCCGTTTATTTAGCCATACCGAAAAAATCTTTAATTAATTCTTCGCATTACCCGACTTACCTACGAAATCATAATTAGGAAGCTGAGAACGATTTAACAAGATCAATACAGTCTTGACACCTTAGACTTCCCACTTAAGCGATCCCGTTCCGATTATCGTTACGAGTACACCTTAAGTTTCAGTTCAAAAGTAACCCCTAGTAGTTTATACTAGCAGTCAGCACCGTCTGAACACAAACCACGTGGGGAGCCGATGAATATAATCGTTTGATGCCTAATCTATAATGATCCTTCATATCTCGATGCAAATAAAAAGAAATTGCACCAAAGTACACGGTCGCATATAAGAAACGAGAAATATGAAAAGGAGTCCATTGCGGGTTGGTTCAGAGGTACTGGTTCTGGACTTGGTAGGGCGTGCTACGGCTCGATCCCCCACAACCTCCAAATCGGATAATGTATATAGGGTTACCACATTCGTGTACCAGACCCCGTGCTTTTAAAGGATCAAAGTCGCTAACCGGCTACTCCACTACGTGCGTGCTAAGGCAAAGGGCTTAATGTGATTGCGCTAGAATGAAACCGGGCGAAATAAGATCGAAAGACTCTAGGTGAAATCGTAAAGCAATTGCCGAATGTTTCGTTTAACGGGAAGTCGACGACTTAGCTTGTTGCTTGTGTCATTAGTGTATCGTTAGTGTTTTATCAAAGTACCGGTTTACCTGACAAAACGATCCCTCGTACGGTTTGTTATGTGTGTGCGTCGATAAAAACTTGTTCGACAATTTTCAACCGACTATTTGCTTGAGGACAAGCAAAGGTTTAAGTTTGGGGAAGTTTGATAACGAGAAAATGTATCGATTATATTGCTATGTTTCAATACCGTTTTATCACATGATTGTCGTTTTAACACCCGATTCCTCGAGTTTTCTTTGCCATTTTGCAGGTACATCATATACAGAGCTAAATCAAGAGCCACGAGTGAAATGAGCAAAAACAACCGTTAAAAGATAAAGAAATGAGGAATTCTGCATAACTGCATATTTTGTTACACTCACGGTCGTCACCTAGGTGTCACGACCGTGACACCCCAAAAGGAGCACTCACGACCGTGACATATCCCTCATGACCGTGACACTTATAATACAAGGGACACGAACGTGATGCCCTTGTCACGACCGTGACAAGGGAAAAATAGGTTATTTGACTGAAGACTAGTCATGAACGTTACGCTGCATATGAAGTGCCTATTTTCCAGCTGACTGACCCAGTATCCACACGTTCCTGGATTCTCTCATTCTCCTACGAAGCCCAAGAAACAATCCAACTACCAAGCCCATTTAGTTTTCTATAAATAGCTTAAATTGAATGAACAAGAGGGAGAGTTTGTTTTTATTAATTTCTTGCGGAAGCTCTGCCGAATTATTTTGCACCCTTTATATTTTTCCAACATTATTTTCATTGCTTTATTTTTCTTGTATCCCAACCAACCTTATAACAATTTCCAACATCAGGAAGTTGTTATAAATTTATTTGTTTCAAAGCCTTCAGAATTTTTAGAATTTATTTCCGATTCCGACGAATACTCCGAGCTTTCCGGCCTGTGGAAGAAGGAGTCTGCCACTTTTATTGTTATTCAGGTTTATATTAATTTGCAATTATATTTATGTTGAATATTTATTTTTCTGCCATGCTTATTTCGTTTTATGTTTCTCTGCCTCTGTCTGGTTCAACAATAATGAGTAGCTAAATACCTTAGGGCGGTATGTAATTAAAACGAACTAAATCGGTAAAATCAACTCTAGGCTTGAAATATTTAAGAGCTTAATATTCTGGCTGATACTTTTTATTATAAAATCAACCTTTTTGTTACGAGAGTAAGGAAAGTGTATTAGGTTAGGTCAAGACCACGAGAGTGTGAGATTTTAACCAGATAGCTAAAGTTAGGCATTTAAATTAAACACAGCGAGAGCGCTTTAAAATAAATTAGAATTACTAAGTGTCGCTCCCACCAAATGAAGCCGGGTCAAATGGGGTACAGACGCGAACGGTCGGCGAAAGAGGGATGTGAGAACACACAGGAATGAACTCACGGGAAATGAAAAGAGTCGCCAGCTAGGCATTTTTATCCCGGAGGAAAGGTAATGCTGCATAGACCTAAGAAAAGACATGGATAAGACGGTCGCGAACCAGAGAGACTGAGAAAGGGGGTTGGTTACAACCTGGGAAGGTATTAGCACCCAGATTGTCCGTCGTACTCGACGGGATCCACGCTTAAAAGATTTGTGCTTTAAAGGGGTAGTGTCAGTGCAATTTGTGTATACAGAGCTGGAAAAGGATGTACAGGTGTCAGTGTAAAGGAAGTGTAAAGTGTATAAATGATGTGTCAGTGTAAGAATGAGAATGAATTGCTCAAGATTATGAGGCTTAAAGAATAAAGCTGGAAGAGGGGGAATATACAGAGACTTTTGTTCGATAACTGTTAAGTTATGCCTACGTATCCTCTCGTGCAATGAGGAAGTCAGAACACCGTAGTTCGACCCAAAGAGACTGAAAGATGAATTGACTTGTGAACTGCTTACTTGTCTATGCTCAAGTGTATGACCTGTCTGGCTCAGGTGCAAACTGTCTTGCGTTAGATGGAAGAAGCAAGTTCCCGTTTATGAGTGAGTAAGATGATAAAAGAATCCCGTAGGAGACGATTATTGTTTGTTTTTGAGTTTTCAGTCTTTTATTGCTCTTGAAAGTTTGTCATAAGTTAATGAGCTTAAGTCTAAATCAATGGATTAGTAAACTCATCACATCTTCCCTCTGATTAGGGGTAATGAGAATACCTTAAGTGTGAAGTCAGATTCTCACACTTAATCACCTTTGATGCAGGATTAAGATCATTAACCTACTTGTGATTATTTAGATGTTTTTGTGGTTTTTGTTTAGTGTTGAGTAATGAGATTAAGCCATAATCAGGGATTAGACAGACTCATTACACCATCCTAATAGAAGGATAATAGATGAGGGTGTTTAAGCTGAGGAACGCTCCTCAACTTAATCCATGATTAGGGATTAAACTCATGACAAAACATGCCTTTAATTAGGTGGATTTTATTTAATGATATGATGATGAAGTGATTTTTAGGGTTTGTAAGACAACTTGAGGGGGACTTGTCCATTAACACTAGGGTTAGTCCTTCTTAACCAGTTAAGGAAGAATTAGAACCCTAATGCAAGGCCCAAGTTACAAGCTTGATGTCTTGATGATTATTATGTGAATTGATTAAAGGAGTTAAACACATTAAGGGTTTAACACTTAGGATTAAAGTTATACACTCCATCCTAATAGAAGGATGCAGGCATAAGCTTAATCACAAAGCCTTAAAGCCTTTAGGGTTTAGTCCCTGATTATGAGGTGAGGAGAGAAGACTCAAAGAGACACAAAGGGTAAAATCTAAATGGGGGACTAATCAAAACCCTAATCATTGTCATGCTTGGTTGTTCCTAAGGTTTGTGAGGTTTACAAGAGAAATCTTCAAAGGAACCACCAGGAAGCAGATGAAAGGAGCAAAGAGAAAGCAAAGTAACTTGCTTCATTCAAGAAGGCAAGTCACTTGAAGAAAGAAAGTAAGAAGAAGAAGAAAGAGCAAGCTCAATCTCAAACACATAATAAAATTCAGCAAGGATGCATGAAAAGAAATTGTGAGAAGTGAAGGCAAATTCACTTCTCAAAGTTGCTTACCACCTGAAAAGTTAGTGAAAGGAATGCAATGCAATGTAAAATGAAGTGAAATGGCATGATGCAAATCAAAACCAGAAGCACATACATGATGTTAATGATGCTATGAGATGATGCAAACATGAAACAAAGCATGGGGATGATCATACAAACTTATGGATGCAAATGAAGCAAGTTAAGAACCATGAACATACATGAAAAGTTATGAAGTGCAAATGGCATACAACATGGAAAATGCAAGATGCAATGATCAAACATGCTTCTAATATGTCTTAAGATGTCAAATGAATCAAATGGATACACAAAATGCTATAGCAAGTCAAGGTATGCAAGCAAATGCAAGATGGATGCATATGGAAGCCCAAATTAGGGTTTATGATCAATGCATCAAACAAAAACCAAAATCAGAAGCAAACATCAAGATAAAAAATTGAAAATGCATTCAAAGGGGCCCTAAACCTATACTAACTCACTGCCCAAAGGAGAGGTTCTAACTCTTAACCTAATTAGAGTTATGAATTCCCTAAAATTTCTAGGGATTTAGGGTACCTTATCAAGAAAAATGCCAAACAAATGGAAAATGAAAGATCAAATCATGCCAATTTAATCTCACAAACTACATGCTAAACAAAATGCAATGCAAGAAGAATCAAAGTCCAACTATCAATGGTTTGGCAGAAATGATTTTTTGAAGTTTGGATCAAAATAATGCCTTGAAAATGAATTAATTCCATGGAAAATTATCAAAATGCATCAAGATCAAAAAAGAAATTTGGTTTGAGGGTTGGACAATGTTTCTAAATGATTATGAAGGTTTCATGAATTTTTTGGTGATTTTTAAATACCTAAAAGTATTTTTAATTAATTAATTCTCATTAATTAATTAAAAATAAACTTTTAAATGATTTAAAAATATTTTTTAATGCAAAGAATAAAAATAAAAATGTTTTTGGTTTCTGAAAATTAATAAAAGTTTATACAAAAAATTGCAGAATTTTTAAAGTTGTTTTACTATTTTAAAATAAATGTGCAAATTAAATGAAATAAAATGAGAATAAAAATGAATTAAAAGAAAAGTCAGCGCATCCAGTGGCCTGAATTCAAACTGGGGAAGGAGGGAAAGACTTCGCGCGTGATCCTAGGGCTGAGATTCAAACTGAGTTAAATGCTATTTTAATTAATTAAACTGAATTAAAAATGATAATGACGTGGATTAGGGTTAAGTGAAGCAATCCAGGCCATTGAACGCACGCGGGAATTGACCAAGTCAGCTCATCCAACGCTCAGAATTCAAACTCTCATTAATTACAGGGATTAGCCCTAATTATTTTCAGGTGGCCGAAGAAGACTTCCGTTCGTCTTCTCCGGTGGGACTCCCACTTGAAAATCTCTAAAATCCTCAAAACTTCACCAAAGTGAAAACTAACTATCCAGGAATCATCCCCATGCCAAACTGAATCAAAACCCCCATTCAAACATCATTTATTCTTCATCAATCAAACGAATCGAAGCCAAACATTTTTAGGTCAGAAAAGTTTCAGAACAAGATTAAATACTTATTTCTCAACCATTTTCAAAACTAAGAACATCAGAGTGATCAACAAATCATGAAGAACAACTTAGAAACTTAAAAATCCATTTCTGGAAAAAAAGTTCTTGGAGGATACCTGAGATGGAGCTTTCGATTCCAGGGCTTTCAGGCTGTTTCTTTGGCTCAAATCTACTCCACTGATCCTCCTAAGAAGCTTGCAATGTTTGTTTGAAGTATGCAATGGCTGGTTTGAGAGATGGCAGGAGTTCTGCTCAAGGTGAGGTGAGAATCGTATTTGTGATTCTGGGAGTTTAAGGCAATGGTGATGGGTGCTTTGTGACCAGGTGAGTGTGTTGAGTTGATTGGTGAAGCTTGTTTATGTGTTTGAGGCTTGTGCTGAGAGTTTCGAATGCTTTTGCACAAGAGGTGGAAAATGAGAATGCTGTGATGTGGGAGGTTTCAGGCTTGTGTTGTAGTTGCTTTGGCTTGCTTTTTCTTTGTATAAACAATTGCCATTGGTCAGATGAAGTGATGTGTGCTTTACTGATTGGTATGGGTCCTTTTGCCAAAATGTCAAAGTTGGTGTAAGAGAAGTATGGGCTACTTTCTAGCCAAGGACAAAGGGTGTGTCCTGCGCAGCATGATGAGGGAAGATGCCTAGGGTGGCTCAGCAGGCTAGCAAGCAAGTGGATGAGAAGCTATGATGAGTTTTGCAACTTGCCTTGCTTTTGATCTTTGTGAAATATCTTGATCCATAAGCCACAAAAATGAGAAACTCCTTGGCCCATTCTGATTTTTAAGTGTTGTATGATCATGTTGTGAAGTTTAGAAATGCATTTGATGACTTAATTTGCCTTGAGAAGTGAATTTGCAACTTTGTCTGTTTGGTGGAAAACTTCAAATTTTGTGATTTTTGCCAACTTTGACAAGCCATAACTTTTGATCCAAAATGAATTAGGTCATGTTCTTGTACTTTTTGAAAAGGGAAAGATCTATTCTACAACTTTCATGACCAAAGTTTTTTCATTTGAAGCTTTTTTGAATCAAAAAGTAAGGGTTGAAAAAGTTGCCTAAAATGACAATTTCATTAAAAGTCAAACTTGCCCAAAAAGTCAACTTTGCAAAAGACTTGAAATTCTTCAATTTTGTGAACTTACAACCTCTTCTATGATCAAATAAAGATCATATACAATCAAAATGATGAAGGACACCCTTTGGTTGGGTCATTGGGGGCCTCAGATGCCCTGATTTTACACTGACTTGCCCAGAAAGTCAACCCTTGATCAGATGACTTCCTCATGGAATTTCTTCATGAAAATTGATATGCATACTCCCTATACCATATAGATACCAATAGAAACAAGAATGACCAAAAAATTTGGAGTTATGGCCTCTGAAACCAAAACCCTAATTTTAGGTTATCTGTGCAGTCAAGCCTGGCTCTGCTTCCATGCCATTCCTAGTTCTTGTGATCTTTTGACATTCTTGACTTTGAGAGGATGTAATATGATACTTGAACACACATGGACCCCTTTGAAGTGATTGATGACCTTTGGAGTGGCTCAAGAAGCCCTTGGATTGCTCAGATCACAAACCCTAGATGCAGATGACTTAGAATCTATGCAGTGAATAAAAAATGTAGTATGAGATGTTATGATTGAGATTATGCATAGGAAAAGATCACAAGCCATGGTGTGAATGGGTGAGGGCAAATTTGGGGTGTTTACAGCTGCCCCTATTCAAACATGAGTTAGCAGTGCAGGATGTAAGCGACGGCTTAACAGGCGAACAAGATAACTTGTGGTTGAATACCAAAGACAGTCCAAAATTTGAACTCACAGAATGAAGAAGAAAAGGGATATAGATTGTAAAAGAAAATAAAGTATATTGTAAAGTATGGGCGACGGAGGACGACCGTCGAGCAGAGGACGACTGCTGGGTAAAGAGCGATGACGGGGACGGCCGACATGCTGGACAAAGGTGCGGGAAATAAAGCGATGACGGGGACGGCCGACATGCTGGGGATAAAAGGGGTTATGATGGGGATGGCCATCAAGTAAAGCTGTAAAATTCTCTGGGGATTAATGAAAAATGATGGGGACGGCCATTAAGTTCACAAAGCAACGTAACCAACGATGGGGACGGCCACCGGGCTAAAAAGAAAAGGGACCACGACGGGGACGACCATCGGGTTAAAGAATAAATGCAATAAACAGATGATGAGGTACGGTCATCAAAGGTGAAGGACGATCACCTAGCAGGGGACGGCTGCTCTGTTGGGGTTAAGATGAGGGACGATCATCTATGGTGGAGGACGACCACCTGGCAGGGGACGGGTGCTAAATATATCACGACTTAGGACGAATGTCGGATAAAAGGTCAACGATGGGGACGGCCATCGGATGAGCATGACGGAGGACGACCATCAAGAGGTGGAGGACGACCACCTAGCAGGGGACGGCTGCTCTCAAGGTTTATCATGACATAGGACGAATGTCAGATAACCAAAAATCAACAATGGGGACGGCCATTGGATAAAATGATGAAGGACGATCATCAACAGGTGAAGGACGATCACCTAGCAGGGGACGGCTGCTAAATATATCACGACATAGGACGAATGTCGGATAAAAAGGTCAACGATGGGGACGGCCATCGGACGAGCATGACGGAGGACGACCATCAAGAGGTGGAGGACGACCACCTAGCAGGGGACGGCTGCTCTCGGGGTTTATCATGACGAATGTCAGATAAAAAGAAATTTGTTTTGTTGGTGATCTACTGGGGAATAGTAAACACGGACGAGTGTTTATATCCAAGAAATAAAAGGTATAAGTGTTTGGATGTGTATAGATCAAAGATGCGGACGAGCATCCTTAAGACTATGATATGGACGAGTATCAGGTAGAAACAAATACTGACACGTGTTCAGAGATGATGATACGGACGAGTACCAACTGGTCAACAAGGAACACGGACGAGTGTTGAATCTGAAGGGACTCTTCTGGGGAATAGTAGACACAGACGAGTGTCTATATTCAAGAAGACAAAGGTGTTTGACACGGTGTATGGATTAAAGATGCGGACAAGCATCCTTAAGACTACGATACGGACGAGTATCAAGTAGAAACAAACGCTCGACGCATGCTCTGAGATGATGGTACGGACGAGTACCAACAGGTTAACAAAGAACACGGACTAGTGTTGAATCTGCGGGGATATAAATGGCGTATACAAGATGCGGACGAGTATCTGTATAAGTAAAATAAGTATGAGTGGTGTGTGTTTAAGTGTTCCACCTGCTGGGGAGAGTGACACAGAGGAGTGTCAAAAGGAGAGGAGTATAGCATAAACAAGTATATGGTATACAAAGTGTTTGAGAGAATATGCTGGGAAAAGTGACACGGACGGGTGTCAAGAAAGTTATATATATATATCTGTATCTGTGAGTGCAAAGGGGATACTTTGGCTTTCTGCTGGGGATATGACACGGACGGGTGTCGAGAAGTATCTGTAATATACAAGTGTTTGTTTGCAAAGAAAAGCTCGGGCGACTTTACTGGGGAATGATGACACGGACGGGTGCCACAAGGAGTGTGTATACTGATGTTTGTGAATGTGAGGCAACTGCTTTTGCTGGGGAATCTGGGGGGTATTCTGTATATTGTTGATAGATTGATAATATTCACAAGTGTTTGATTCAGACCATGACTTATGATTATGCCACATGTTTGATTTTTGCCGTAATGCTCCGTATTAGACAGAATGCTACGCTTTGTAGGGTGAATATGATGCGAATGCTATGACTATGCAAAAGATACCGATCTGGGATTCGGATCCCATTGCAGTGAAGATCTCGGGTCGATCTGTTTGAAGTAGACATCCCAGCTGGGGATGAGATCGTTGGTAGATCTGTTGAAATGATTCTGCTTGGGGATACGGGTCGATGATAGACCTGTTCCTGTAAATGAGGGACCCAGCTGGGGTTTGTAGAAGCTTTCGTCACTCTGTTGTGATTCCTTCGTGCGTTGCTCTTCTGGATATAGGCTGAAACTCTGTGGGGAGATGGTTCCCTGGCTTTTGTACTTGACTAAGGAGGAGTAACGGATGGCAACTCAGCTGGGGAGAAACAACAAGTGGCAACTCAGCTGGGGAGAAAGCACTTGAGTGCAAAGACTGAGTGAATGTTGATTTGCCGTCTTGCTGGGATGAAGCTTTCGCACCCCATGTTGTGCTTTTGAACACCTGCAATCCTGTAAAGGCAGAGAAATGCACAAGTAATCCCGAGGTATCCCTTACCGGATTCCATCATAGGAGTTCAGACACTCCCGGGAGTAAGTATATTTCCTGCAAGCATGTGTTTTAAGAGAAGCATCTGTATTTATGCAATCAGTATCTTATAGACATCAGACATTTTGCAAATGAAAATAAAATGTACGATATGAGACATGACTGAAAATCTGATTTTATTAATTCATATGCCCTGAATTGGCAAGATACAGTCAAAGAAACATATCTCCTGAAATGAGGAGATTGTTACAAATTGAGAAACAAAATGATGGCAATGTTGACAACGCTTCAAGGAGTTTCCCTCTTGCTATGACTCGTATGACTTTTGACGTTCTTCTCGTCTTGCTTTCTGAAGAAGGCTGATTCTGATAGAAGCTTGATCCTTTCGAGGTTTACCAAGTTACAGGTGATACAGATGAATTCAGAATGCAGTTGTTCGCTCATTCCCTTATTTTGCATGGATCGCCCTTGCGGGTTTTCAATCCATCGGGATACCCATTTTTGCCTGAGTTGTCCAATGCGGCTTTTCAACTCAGCGGGTGTACAATTTTTTTTTTGTTATTTCCCTTATTTTTGCCCAAGTCTTTTATTCTGTTTTTGACTTGCCGGGATGCCCTGTTTTTGCCTGGACTTACATTCTGTTTTTATGTCCAGCGGGTCATTTTTATGCGAAGTATTTTTTAACTGCATCTGAATTCACAGGGGACGGGAAGTCTTCACCATCCATGGTGCTGAGCATCAGTGCTCCACCGGAGAAAACTTTCTTTACTACAAATGGTCCTTCATAGTTCGGAGTCCATTTGCCCCTGTGGTCTGTATGAGGAGGGAGGATTCTCTTCAGCACAAGATCTCCTACTTGGTACTCTCGGTGCCTGACTTTCTGATCGAAGGCTCTCTTCATTCTTTTCTGATACAACTGCCCATGACAGATTGCAGCCAATCTCTTCTCTTCGATCAGACTCAGTTGTTCGTATCGGGATCGAACCCATTCTGCTTCGTTCAGCTTAACATCCATCAATACCCGTAGGGAAGGTAATTCAACTTCAACAGGTAGGACTGCCTCCATACCATACACAAGCTGATACGGTGTTGCCCCAGTGGATGTTCTGATTGACGTGCGGTACCCATGCAAGGCAAACGGTAGCATTTCATGCCAGTCTTTGTAGGTGACTACCATCTTCTGCACAATCTTCTTGATATTCTTGTTAGCTGCCTCAACAGTGCCATTCATCTTTGGCCTGTAAGGAGAAGAATTATGGTGTTGGATCTTGAAGTCCCGACACAGCTCTGCCATCATTTTGTTGTTTAAGTTGGAACCATTATCAGTAATGATCCGCTCGGGAACTCCGTATCGACAGATGATATCTCTTTTCAGAAATCTGGCTACCAATTGCCTTGTAACATTGGCGTAGGAAGCTGCTTCGACCCATTTGGTGAAGTAGTCAATGGCGACCAGGATGAATCTGTGGCCATTTGAAGCAGTCAGTTCAATCTTGCCAATCATGTCAATGCCCCACATGGAAAAGGGCCAGGGTGAAGACATCACATTCAAAGGATTGGGAGGCACATGCACCTTATCTGCATAAATCTGGCATTTATGGCATTTCCTGGCGTAGGCACAACAGTCGGCATCCATTGTGATCCAATAATAACCGGATCTTGGCAACTTCTTAGCCATGGCATGCCCTCCAGCATGGGTACCAAAGGATCCTTCGTGCACTTCATGCATTAACAAGTCTGCTTCTGTTCTGTCAACGTATCTGAGGAGTACCATATCAAAGTTTCTCTTGTACAGGGAACCATCAGTGTTCAGAAAGAAACTACCAACAAGCCTTCTCAAAGTCTTCTTATCATTGGAAGATGCCCCAGATGGGTATGTTTGATCCTCCAAGAAGCACTTAATGTCATGGAACCAAGGCTTATCATCTTTGACAACATCTGCTGCGAACACATATGCCGGTCTGTCAAGTCTGGACACTGAAATCTGAGGTACAAAGTTGGCAGCCTGAACTTTGATCATTGATGAAATGGTGGCCAGAGCATCTGCAAACTGATTCTCGTCCCGAGGGATATACTCAAGCTTGACTGTTGTGAAGAAAGTCAATAACCTTCTTGTATAATCCCTGTAAGGTATCAGATGATCCTGGTGGGTATACCATTTTCCGTTGGTTTGATTAACTACCAGAGCTGAATCTCCGAATACAGTCAAAGTCTTGATCCTGAGGTCTATGGCTTCCTCAAGATCCATAATGCAAGCTTCGTATTCAGCTTCGTTGTTAGTGCAGTTGAAGGTGAGCTTTGCCGAGAAAGGCATGTGAACTCCCTCAGGTGTAATGAGTACTGCACCAACACCACGACCATTCATATTAACAGCCCCATCAAACATCATAGTCCATTCTTCTTCCGGGTCAGGCCCTTTGGTGTGAATAGGCTCTTCATGATCTTTCGCTTTTATGAACATGATGTCTTCATCAGGGAAGTCAAATTTCATAGGCTGGTAGTCATCAATAGGTTGCTCAGCAAGATATTCAGACAATACACTGCCCTTGATGGCTTTCTGAGATGTGTACTGGATGTCATACTCTGTGAGAATCATTTGCCATCTTGCAACCCGTCCGGTAAGAGCTGGCTTCTCGAAAATGTACTTAACTGGGTCCATTTTTGAGATCAATAAAGTAGTGTGGGTCAACATATACTGTCTCAGTCGGCGAGCAGCCCACGCTAAAGCACAGCAAGTCTTCTCGAGCAGTGAATAACGTTGTTCACAGTCGGTAAACTTTTTGCTCAGGTAGTATATTGCATACTCTTTTCGACCAGACTTGTCATGCTGGCCTAGCACACACCCCATTGACTCTTCTAACACTGTCAAGTACATTATCAGAGGTCTTCCTTCAACTGGAGGCATAAGGATTGGAGGTTCTTGCAAATACTCCTTGATCTTGTCAAAAGCCCTCTGGCAGTCTTCGTTCCACCTGACCGTCTGTTCTTTTCTTAACAGTTTAAACAAAGGTTCACAAGTTGCTGTAAGGTGAGATATGAACCTTGAGATGTAGTTCAATCTACCTAGAAACCCTCGAACTTCTTTCTCTGACTTCGGTGCAGGCATTTCTTGAATGGCTTTGACTTTATCAGGGTCAACTTCAATCCCTTTTTCGCTTACAATAAAACCCAGCAACTTACCAGATCGCACCCCGAATGTGCACTTGTTGGGGTTCAGCTTCAGTTGGTACTTCCTCAGACGCTTGAATAACTTCAGCAGATTTACCAGGTGGTCTTCTTCTGTAAGGGACTTGGCAATCATGTCATCCACATAACACTCGATTTCCTTATGGATCATATCGTGGAATAATGTTACCATAGCCCGTTGATATGTTGCACCAGCATTTTTCAATCCAAATGGCATCACCTTGTAACAGAACGTGCCCCAGGGTGTGATGAAGGTTGTCTTCTCCATGTCTTCAGGTGACATCTTGATCTGATTGTATCCTGAAAATCCGTCCATGAAGGAGAATACCGAGAACTGAGCCGTATTATCAACCAATACGTCAATGTGAGGTAATGGAAAATCATCTTTCGGGCTTGCTCTGTTCAGATCCCGGTAGTCAACACACATCCTTACCTTTCCGTCCTTCTTAGGCACAGGTACTATATTAGCAACCCACGGCGGATAGCTAGTTACAACAAGGAACCCGGCGTCCCACTGCTTTTGTACCTCTTCTTTGATCTTCATTTCCATGTCCGGGCGAGTACGGCGCAATTTTTGTTTGACCGGTGGGCATTCTTCTCTCAAAGGCAGCTTATGCATAACAATGTTGGTGTCCAGCCCTGGCATATCCTGATAAGACCAAGAAAACACATCCACATATTCTTGAAGCAGGTCAATCAGTTGTTTCTTCACTGAGTCTTGTAAGCAGGCCCCGATTTTAACCTCTTTCACGTCTTCATCTGTACCAAGATTAATCGTTTCTACCTCCTCCTGATGAGGAGTGATAAACTTCTCCTCTTGTCTCAAAAACCTGGCTAACTCTTCAGGAAGCTCGTAATCTTCTTCAACCCCTTCATCAGCTTGATTGATTGGATTGTCAAAGCCATACGAAGTCATAGCCGTGCTGTTGTCAGTGCGGTCTGGAAGGCACTCTCTGCAAGGGTTCAGTTTGTTCATTTTAGTGATTGATTTTAATCTTGTTTAGAAAAGTGAAATAAAGTTGTCATTTTGAAAACATTGCCATTTATTTTTTTGTACAAAAAGAAAAATGGAAAAACAGTGAGCGGAAAAGAAAAAGACTCATTTGCAAAAGATGACTGATATTTCATTGATTAATCTTGTTGCACAAAAATTACAGATGGCCCGATTACAAAATGAGTCTTGTCATCTTGGGCAAGATGCAAGACTTGATGCATGCTTAAAATATACAGGAAATAATAATTACTCTGCAGGAGTAACCCTTATAATTTCCTGGGAAGACTAGTTTGAGATACGGCTCCCCGGGATCCTTGGACGAATCCAGCTTTCCAGGTTGCGTTCATCTTCCGACTCATCTTCCAAGTTGTTGACAGCATCAGGGGTGAGCATTCCCCCACTAACAAAGTTGGGTTTCTTAGCAGCCTCTGCTTGATCTTGTTGAGTTGGTTTGTAACCCAACCCAAATCTATCCTCTTTCTTCTCCACAGGCAACAGTTTGCCCCAGCCTTGAGCATTCCCTTCTTCAACAACCTTCCGGGCTTGTTGATAAGATGTCATGGAAGTCCCAAGTACAGCAGATGTTTCGTTAATATTCAGGGCCTCAAACCCTTGACTCATCGTTTCGTGGATCTCCCCATCCATCTCAATATATTTGTATGTAGCCAGATGGCTAACAAAAATATCTTCCTCTCCACAAATAGTAACGACTTGGCCCTCCCACTCGAATTTTAACTTCTGGTGAAGGGTAGACGTAACTGCGCCAACGGCATGAATCCATGGTCTACCCAACAAACAGCTGTAGGCCGGCTGAATGTCCATCACGTAGAAGGTCGTTTTGAAAGTTTGTGGGCCAATCGTTATAGGCAACTCAATTTCTCCTAGAACTGATCTCTTAGAACCGTCAAAGGCTCTCACTACTAAGTTGCTGGGACGTAATGCCAATCCTTCATACTCCAGCTTCACAAGGGCTTTTTTAGGTAAGACATTGAGGGATGACCCTGTGTCTACCAGTACATGTGAAAGAACTGCACCCTTATACTCCATGGTAATGTGCAAAGCCTTGTTATGATTGCGGCCTTCTGTAGTCAAATCAGTGTTGGTAAATCCTAGTCCATTACTAGCATTAACATTTCCAACCACAGCTTCCAACTGATTGACTGTAATCTCCTCTGGCACATAAGCTGCGTGCAAGACTTTTAGTAGTGCGTTCCGATGAGCCTCGGAGCACATAAGCAATGATAGAATGGAGATCTTGGAAGGCGTCTGGTGAAGCTGGTCCACTATCTTGTAATCACTTTTCTTGATGATTCTCATGAATTCATCAACTTCTTGATCAAAAGGTGTTTTCAAAGCTTCTTTAACAATTTGCTCTTCTTGCACCATGCTCTTCCCTTTTGCCTTGGCAGCAGCTTCTGCTTCAGCAGTGGGTCTTTGAATTTGCGGGGCAAAGAGACGTCCGCTTCGAGTGAAGCCTCCGCCTCCCCCCACATTGTCTATTTGTGGTGAAGAAGTTGATGATTCGAGAGTGATTTTCTGTCCTTCGCAGTATAGGTCGGAGCCGTAATGCCAAGGGATGGCATTACTGCTTTCATAAGGTACTGGCCCAGGCACTGTGATAGTGACTGGACTGATGACAGCTGCAGAAGGGACCATGATAGTCTGTGGATCATAGTATATTGTGACTGGTGCTCTGATAGGAGTGGCATTTTGTGAGTTGTAGGCAGAATCATTTGCAGGATCATAATAAATTGTAACTGTTGAGACGCTTTCATTGTTTGCTGTTGATGTTGTAGGAGACATTGTTGACTGGATGGGTGTTGTTGTTGTAGGAGACTCTGAATGAAGGGGTGCCGAAGTTGTAGAAGGGATGTTTGTTGATAACTGGTCCGTTGAAGTAACAGATGAAGCATTTGTTGATGAGATTGAAGAGTTGTTTGGAACAATGGTTGTTGCAGTTGTAGAAGATTCTGGAACTGTTGTGAAAGAGATTGCTGGATTGGTAGGTATTGATGTTGTGATTTGAAGCAGGCCACTCTGGATGAGACCATCTATGCCATCCCTCAAGTTATCACACCCATTCACCGAAATGTTGCAATAAGCACAGCCTAGCTCACATCCCGGGAACATTTGACATTCAAGGAGTTGAGCTTTAATCTCTACCAAGGGTGTCCGAATCTGACCCACACTGGTTATCAAGTAAGACGGCTTGTCTTCCTCAATAGCATTGATTCTGGGGCCTCCGTGGTGTGGCATAGGGTTTTTGTTAACATTTGGTGGTGGTGCGAAGTTTAGAGCTTTGGAGTCTACCAGGTCTTGTACTTTCATGTGCAAGGCTCTGCACTTCTCTGTACTATGGCCAGGTGCATTTGAGTGAAAAGCACATCTGGCGCTGGCGTCATAATTTCTGGGTAGACTGGCGGGATCTGGCGGTGCCAATGTCCTTAGCTCAACCAGGTTGAGTTTCAGGAGTTGTGGCAATAGTGTGGCGTAGGGCATAGGGATCGGATCGATCACCCTATTGGCCTGAGAAGGTCTCTGTTGATATGATCTTTGCTGATTGTTGTTGCTGGTATTGTTGTTGTCATAATTTCTCTGAGGAGGATACTGAGTTTGTTGCTGATAATTTTGTTGCTGTGGTTGATAAGCTGGTTGTGGATGAATTGGAGCGGGAATGGTGACTGCTGCCACAGACCTATGAACATATTGGGGTCTGCCCCTGCTGGCATGGATAGCATTGGTCTCACCAGTTCTTCTTGGGCCCACAAAAGGCTTTCTTGGGTTGCTGGATGAGCTGGCACCGTTGTCAGAAATTTTACCCATCTTTAATAGGCTCTCAATTCTTTCCCCGGCTATGACTACATCAGCAAAGCTAGTGGAAGAAAAGGCAGCTAGCCTGTCAATGTACGTCCCTTGGAGGGTGTTCATAAACATATCAGCCATCTCCCTCTCTGACATGGGTGGCTGGACAGCAGCAGCAAGCTGTCTCCACCTCTGAGCGTACTCCCGGAAGCTTTCCCTGGATGATTGAGACATTCCCATCAAGAGGGTCCTGTTGGGAGCCATATCCAAGTTGTACTGATATTGTCTGATAAAGGCCTCAGCCAAGTCCTTCCAGCATCTAATGGTTGCTCTAGTCAAGTGAGAGTACCATTCCCTTGAAGCTCCTGTTAAGCTATCTTCAAAATAAAACATCCATAGCTTTTCGTCCATGGTATATGCCTTCAGCCTCCCCAGAAAGGATTGTAAATGGGTTCGGGGACAGGAGGTTCCGTTGTACTTCTCAAAGCACGGTGGTTTAAATTTGTGGGGAATCCTGACCCCGTCCACTAAGCCCATGTCCATAACATCAAAGCCCAAAGAGTTTTGAGACTCTAAGGACCTTAATTTCTCAGCAATCTCATCTAGTCTTCTGTCATAGGCTTCCTCCCCAGCTCCCATCACTGTAAATTGATCTTCCTGGGGGTCTTCTTGCAGCACTCTACCTGCAGTGGCAGTCCCTTGCACATTAACAGGGATGTTGATCTCTGGATGAAGGTGGGGTCCATAGACTGGAGGATTAACATGAGGTTGAACTCTCTCATTATTGCTTGTCCCAGCAGTCCCTAGATGGGGGTCTTCCTGATTCTGCCTCTCTACCAGTGCTCTTAATCTCTCTTGGCTTTGAGCCATATTATTCATCACCTCCATAAACTGAGTCATCTGATTCCTCATTTCCAATATCTCATTGGCCATTTGAGTCCTGACCTCTGTAAGGTCCTGCTGTACTTGGTCCATTTGTATACCCGGAAGGTTGTTGCGGGTTGGATATCTGTGTGGACGGTTGAGTGGAAACACCCGACGTCGAGCAATAGTTCCTGAGATCACAACAGAGTTAGTAACAACAAAACAAAACAAACCTACAAAACAAACAAAGGTTAGTATGCAATGCAGTATGCTTATTTGTTTCCAAGGTATCCGGCTTGGCACTTGGTTTTGACCTTTCCAGACCCTTGAGGAAGATGCTTGTGATGTTGCTTGAAGAATTCAGATAAAACAAACCAACACATAAAAGGTAAATGATACATAGTTTGTTTCTTACAATACATGCCCTCTGAGGGGTCAAAAATACAACATAAAGAAAAGTACATGAAATGAAAGCAACAACAAGCAAAAGTCAGACACCAAGACCAAATTCATCCTCCTGAACTTCCTTGAGAAGTGCTTCAGTCACAGGATCAGCTGGACGCTCTGTAAGGTTCCTGATAAGGAGATTCCTGGTAGTAACAGCTGCAGTTAGCTTCTTGTGTCGACTCTGGTCCTTTGACCTCTTCACACCAGCTTTAATCTTCAACTCTGAGATCTCTCTCTGGGCTGCTGCCAGGGCTTCCTACTGCTCTTTTGCACTAGCCTCCAACTGCTCAATCTTGTCCTGAGTCCTCTTATCCTCCTGAGTACGGGCTTCGGTGATCCTGACCCACCTAGCCCGACTCTCCTTCAGATACAAATCAGTCCTAGATCTCTGGAATTGGGCCTCTTTGCAGGCATTCTTCAAAATCTGTTCTCCAGCCCTAGACTTCTTAATGTAATCCTCTGATTTCTCAATTCTGGCTAGATGCTCCACCTTTAGCTTTTCTAACCTTTCAATGTCCAAGCGACCATCACTCCTCTCCCAGAGGGTCTTCTGTAGAGCCTGAGTCAGATTCTCATTTCTCTCTTTCAATTTCTCAAACTCCTCTAAGCTGACAGTTGCTGGAGGTGGTGCTGTGGAGGGTCCAGGCACATCTTCAATGGTGAAGGGCATCCCAGAAATTTGAGCCCTGGCATGAGACCACTCATAGTACTGAGCTGAGGCCACATTATTGCATTTCCCAAGAATGGTTACCCCTTTAGTCTGTACATTGTCCCAAGCCCAGGATGCTTGCCTGACAATAGCCAGATTAGGCTTAATCTCACAATAAAGGGTCTCAGTCAGATCCTGTACTCTAGGAGGGTGGACTAATGCATAGCCCAGTTGTCTTTTGAATAGCAGAGGGTTGTAGTTGATGCAACCCTTCACTCCTATCAGAGGTACATTGGGAAATTGCCCACAACTGGTAATGATGTCTCTGCCCTTGGTGCTCTGAGTGCACCACCTGATATCATCTGAGGTTAGAGCAACAAGCCTCCTAGCCCAATTTTTCTGCTGGTGAGGGTTCAAGAATGCATCAGTCTTTGGCAAATGTTTGAGCAGCCAAGTATGGAACAAAGGAGCACAGCATCTCACTAATCTTCCCCTTTGCTTTTCATTCCTTTGGTGAACAGAGTAGTAAAGATCTCCCAGTAAGGTGGGCACTGGGTTCCTCAGGATGAAAAGATGGATTGCACTCTTGCTAACAAACTTAGGCTCATCTGCAAAAAGTATGACCCCATATATGCTAAGGGCCAACAAAGCACAGACTGCCTTCCACTCTCCCAAAGAAGCCTTCAGGGTAGCCTGAGAGGTCAAGAAATCCAAGTGAAGACCAGAGACTCCAGCCTTGGCTGTCATGTTCTGCCCAATCAGAACTGGTTCTAGATACAATGCCTTTCCCACCTCTTCATTATTACGAAAAGCCATCTCAGGGTTGAAGGGGACCCCATCCCTGATAGGTATGCCAACTAATGATGAATACTCCTCTAATAAGGGTCCCAACTGAAAATTCTGGAAGGTAAAGCACCTCAGAGGGGGATCATAGAACTGCAAGCAAGTATGAATCAAGCTCCTTTGTGAAGGGTCCAAATCCATAACCACATCAAGGATTCCTCCATAATGTTCTCTGAATAGTGGTATATGGTCTGGAGTAATCGGGGTCTGAATCTTCCTGATGCTAGCCAACTCAGGCTCAAAGAAATGATAGGAGATGTTTCTCTTCTTAGGTGCCATGTTGCTGAAGAAGAGCTGAAACAGATGTTGAGAATAACACTGAAGATGGGCCACTGACAGGCTGAGACTGGTGATGCAGGTGACTGAAGCAGGTAGCTGATAGCTGAAGTAAGTACTGATGAAGATAGGTCTATGCTGAAGAAGGGGTCAAAACCAAGCCAAAATAAAGGATGGATACCCTGAAAAACAAATAGGCACATGTTAAAATGATGCAATGATGATGTATGAAAATGATATGCAAGGGTTTGTGACTGAGCTGGATCTGATTGACTGCCTTGATATAGGTCCATATATGTTCAAGAAATCCAGATGGAGGTTCATAAGTCCAGTAACCAAGGTGGGGGACTCAAATAAAGAGTCACATGTCCAGGGTTAAAATCACAAGAACTGTTCCAAAATGGAGTACTCTTAACAAAACACAGTAACAGGGTATGTTGAGGTCAAGGGTACCTGCAAACCTGTAAACAGCCCAACCCCCTCACAGGTGATGTTCTAAAACAAGGATCCTCAGACTTGGATCAGTTATGAGAAGTGTAAACACTTCTAACCCAGAGGTACAGTGTTTACAATAACCATAAAAGATCCTCCTCTAATTCACCTCAGTTTCTGAAGGTCAATAGTAAAGGTCATCCAGACTTATCAGGCTTCCCAGATAGCCCTAGCACTACAGGAAATCTGTAGCACAGAGTTCTCAAGAAGAAACCCATATCTGAACCGTGTTTCATATTCCCGCACTAGACCGAAATGGAATGGGAAAGAACATGAACCACTCTAGCCTAGGTGTCACTCAGGTCCCGGGTATAGGACCTCAACTCTCAATAGAACACCCACCCACCAAAGCAACAAAACAGATCCAGCCAGCACAGTATGATATATGTAAAGCTATAAAGAAAGCAATAAAACAACTGTAAATAAAGCAAAAATAAATACAAATACAAGCACAAATAGCACATAACACCCCAGTAAACACAAATCAAACAAGCGCTAGGAGGAACCCACAAAAAGAACCAGAAGCCCTGGTTACAGTATAAGGGTCCCCAGCAGAGTCGCCAAGCTGTCGCTCCCACCAAATGAAGCCGGGTCAAATGGGGTACAGACGCGAACGGTCGGCGAAAGAGGGATGTGAGAACACACAGGAATGAACTCATAGGAAATGAAAAGAGTCGCCAGCTAGGCATTTTTTTCCCGGAGGAAAGGTAATGCTGCATAGACCTAAGAAAAGACATGGATAAGACGGTCGCGAACCAGAGAGACTGAGAAAGGGGGTTGGTTACAACCTGGGAAGGTATTAGCACCCAGATTGTCCGTCGTACTCGACGGGATCCACGCTTAAAAGATTTGTGCTTTAAAGGGGTAGTGTCAGTGCAATTTGTGTATACAGAGCTGGAAAAGGATGTACAGGTGTCAGTGTAAAGGAAGTGTAAAGTGTATAAATGATGTGTCAGTGTAAGAATGAGAATGAATTGCTCAAGATTATGAGGCTTAAAGAATAAAGCTGGAAGAGGGGGAATATACAGAGACTTTTGTTCGATAACTGTTAAGTTATGCCTACGTATCCTCTCGTGCAATGAGGAAGTCAGAACACCGTAGTTCGACCCAAAGAGACTGAAAGATGAATTGACTTGTGAACTGCTTACTTGTATATGCTCAAGTGTATGACCTGTCTGGCTCAGGTGCAAACTGTCTTGCGTTAGACGGAAGAAGCAAGTTCCCGTTTATGAGTGAGTAAGATGAGAAAAGAATCCTGTAGGAGACGATTATTGTTTGTTTTTGAGTTTTCAGTCTTTTATTGCTCTTGAAAGTTTGTCATAAGTTAATGAGCTTAAGTCTAAATCAATGGATTAGTAAACTCATCACATCTTCCCTCTGATTAGGGGTAATGAGAATACCTTAAGTGTGAAGTCAGATTCTCACACTTAATCACCTTTGATGCAGGATTAAGATCATTAACCTACTTGTGATTATTTAGATGTTTTTGTGGTTTTTGTTTAGTGTTGAGTAATGAGATTAAGCCATAATCAGGAATTAGACAAACTCATTACACCATCCTAATAGAAGGATAATAGATGAGGGTGTTTAAGCTGAGGAAAGCTCCTCAACTTAATCCATGATTAGGGATTAAACTCATGACAAAACATGCCTTTGATTAGGTGGATTTTATTTAATGATATGATGATGAAGTGATTTTTAGGGTTTGTAAGACAACTTGAGGGGGACTTGTCCATTAACACTAGGGTTAGTCCTTCTTAACCAGTTAAGGAAGAATTAGAACCCTAATGCAAGGCCCAAGTTACAAGCTTGATGTCTTGATGATTATTATGTGAATTGATTAAAGGAGTTAAACACATTAAGGGTTTAACACTTAGGATTAAAGTTATACACTCCATCCTAATAGAAGGATGCAGGCATAAGCTTAATCACAAAGCCTTAAAGCCTTTAGGGTTTAGTCCCTGATTATGAGGTGAGGAGAGAAGACTCAAAGAGACACAAAGGGTAAAAGCTAAATGGGGGACTAATAAAAACCCTAATCATTGTCATGCTTGGTTGTTCCTAAGGTTTGTGAGGTTTACAAGAGAAATCTTCAAAGGAACCACCAGGAAGCAGATGAAAGGAGCAAAGAGAAAGCAAAGTAACTTGCTTCATTCAAGAAGGCAAGTCACTTGAAGAAAGAAAGTAAGAAGAAGAAGAAAGAGCAAGCTCAATCTCAAACACATAATAAAATGCAGCAAGGATGCATGAAAAGAAATTGTGAGAAGTGAAGGCAAATTCACTTCTCAAAGTTGCTTACCACCTGAAAAGTTAGTGAAAGGAATGCAATGCAATGTAAAATGAAGTGAAATGGCATGATGAAAATCAAAACCAGAAGCACATACATGATGTTAATGATGCTATGAGATGATGCAAACATGAAACAAAGCATGGGGATGATCATACAAACTTATGGATGCAAATGAAGCAAGTTAAGAACCATGAACATACATGAAAAGTTATGAAGTGCAAATGGCATACAACATGGCAAATGCAAGATGCAATGATCAAACATGCTTCTAATATGTCTTAAGATGTCAAATGAATCAAATGGATACACAAAATGCTATAGCAAGTCAAGGTATGCAAGCAAATGCAAGATGGATGCATATGGAAGCCCAAATTAGGGTTTATGATCAATGCATCAAACAAAAACCAAAATCAGAAGCAAACATCAAGATAAAAAATTGAAAATGCATTCAAAGGGGCCCTAAACCTATATTAACTCACTGCCCAAAGGAGAGGTTCTAACTCTTAACCTAATTAGAGTTATGAATTCCCTAAAATTTCTAGGGTTTTAGGGTACCTTATCAAGAAAAATGCCAAACAAATGGAAAATGAAAGATCAAATCATGCCAATTTAATCTCACAAACTACATGCTAAACAAAATGCAATGCAAGAAGAATCAAAGTCCAACTCTCAATGGTTAGGCAGAAATGATTTTTTGAAGTTTGGATCAAAATAATGCCTTGAAAATGAATTAATTCCATGGAAAATTATCAAAATGCATCAAGATCAAAAAAGAAATTTGGTTTGAGGGTTGGACAATGTTTCTAAATGATTATGAAGGTTTCATGAATTTTTTGGTGATTTTTAAATACCTAAAAGTATTTTTAATTAATTAATTCTCATTAATTAATTAAAAATAAACTTTTAAATGATTTAAAAATATTTTTTAATGCAAAGAATAAAAATAAAAATGTTTTTGCTTTCTGAAAATTAATAAAAGTTTATACAAAAAATTTCAGAATTTTTAAAGTTGTTTTACTATTTTAAAATAAATGTGCAAATTAAATGAAATAAAATGAGAATAAAAATGAATTAAAAGAAAAGTCAGCGCATCCAGTGGCCTGAATTCAAACTGGGGAAGGAGGGAAAGACTTCGCGTGTGATCCTAGGGCTGAGATTCAAACTGAGTTAAATCCTATTTTAATTAATTAAACTGAATTAAAAATGATAATGACGTGGATTAGGGTTAAGTGAAGCAATCCAGGCCATTGAACGCACGCGGGAATTGACCAAGTCAGCTCATCCAACGCTCAGAATTCAAACTCTCATTAATTACAGGGATTAGCCCTAATTATTTTCAGGTGGCCGGAGAAGACTTCCGTTCGTCTTCTCCGGTGGGACTCCCACCTGAAAATCTCTAAAATCCTCAAAACTTCACCAAAGTGAAAACTAACTATCCAGGAATCATCCCCATGCCAAACTGAATCAAAACCCCCATTCAAACATCATTTATTCTTCATCAATCAAACGAATCGAAGCCAAACATTTTTAGGTCAGAAAAGTTTCAGAACAAGATTAAATACTTATTTCTCAACCATTTTCAAAACTAAGAACATCAGAGTGATCAACAAATCATGAAGAACAACTTAGAAACTTAAAAATCCATTTCTGGAAAAAAATTTCTTGGAGGATACCTGAGATGGAGCTTTCGATTCCAGGGCTTTCAGGCTGTTTCTTTGGCTCAAATCTACTCCACTGATCCTCCTAAGAAGCTTGCAATGTTTGTTTGAAGTATGCAATGGCTGGTTTGAGAGATGGCAGGAGTTCTGCTCAAGGTGAGGTGAGAATCGTATTTGTGATTCTGGGAGTTTAAGGCAATGGTGATGGGTGCTTTGTGACCAGGTGAGTGTGTTGAGTTGATTGGTGAAGCTTGTTTATGTGTTTGAGGCTTGTGCTGAGAGTTTCGAATGCTTTTGCACAAGAGGTGGAAAATGAGAATGCTGTGATGTGGGAGGTTTCAGGCTTGTGTTGTAGTTGCTTTGGCTTTCTTTTTCTTTGTATAAACAATTGCCATTGGTCAGATGAAGTGATGTGTGCTTTACTGATTGGTATGGGTCCTTTTGCCAAAATGTCAAAGTTGGTGTAAGAGAAGTATGGGCTACTTTCTAGCCAAGGATAAAGGGTGTGTCCTGCGCAGCATGATGAGGGAAGATGCCTAGGGTGGCTCAGCAGGCTAGCAAGCAAGTGGATGAGAAGCTATGATGAGTTTTGCAACTTGCCTTGCTTTTGATCTTTGTGAAATATCTTGATCCATAAGCCACAAAAATGAGAAACTCCTTGGCCCATTCTGATTTTTAAGTGTTGTATGATCATGTTGTGAAGTTTAGAAATGCATTTGATGACTTAATTTGCCTTGAGAAGTGAATTTGCAACTTTGTCTCTTTGGTGGAAAACTTCAAATTTTGTGATTTTTGCCAACTTTGACAAGCCATAACTTTTGATCCAAAATGAATTAGGTCATGTTCTTGTACTTTTTGAAAAGGGAAAGATCTATTCTACAACTTTCATGACCAAAGTTTTTTCATTTGAAGCTTTTTTGAATCAAAAAGTAAGGGTTGAAAAAGTTGCCTAAAATGACAATTTCATTAAAAGTCAAACTTGCCCAAAAAGTCAACTTTGCAAAAGACTTGAAATTCTTCAATTTTGTGAACTTCCAACCTCTTCTATGATCAAATAAAGATCATATACAATCAAAATGATGAAGGACACCCTTTGGTTGGGTCATTGGGGGCCTCAGATGCCCTGATTTTACACTGACTTGCCCAGAAAGTCAACCCTTGATCAGATGACTTCCTCATGGAATTTCTTCATGAAAATTGATATGCATACTCCCTATACCATATAGAGACCAATAGAAACAAGAATGACCAAAAAATTTGGAGTTATGGCCTCTGAAACCAAAACCCTAATTTTAGGTTATCTGTGCAGTCAAGCCTGGCTCTGCTTCCATGCCATTCCCAGTTCTTGTGATCTTTTGACATTCTTGACTTTGAGAGGATGTAATATGATACTTGAACACACATGGACCCCTTTGAAGTGATTGATGACCTTTGGAGTGGCTCAAGAAGCCCTTGGATTGCTCAGATCACAAACCCTAGATGCAGATGACTTAGAATCTATGCAGTGAATCAAAAATGTAGTATGAGATGTTATGATTGAGATTATGCATAGCAAAAGATCACAAGCCATGGTGTGAATGGGTGAGGGCAAATTTGGGGTGTTTACACTAAGTTTCCAAAAATTATTCCTAAACACTTATGGGCTAGCGAGAGCAGACATAGGGCTTTAGGGGTAAGATCTGAGATAAGACCACGAGAGTGTGAGTTAAAGATATTTAAGCTGGCAACCTCTACAGAATAGATTGAGTGAACCATCTTTATAAGCCTAGGTTAGATTGACCCGCCTAAGTTAGCATAATTACATACCGACCGCCTTAGTATTATTTATTAAACTTAAATTTAATTCCCGCCTTTAATCTTTAAAAACAACAAAAAATCGTGACAACCTTTCACCTTAGCTAAACTAGAAATTCCTCTAGCACTAAGTAATCATAGAGTCCCTGTGGATCGATAATCTTAAATATTACTTCGATAGGCTGTGCACTTGCAGTTAAGATACCGCTAGACACATAATCAGATACGTCTTTAGCCCATCAGTCTGTCAAGCCTGGACACTGAAATCCGAGGCACAAAGTTGACAGCTTGAACTTTGATCATGGATGAAATGGTAGCCAGAGCATCTGTAAACTGATTTTCATCTCGAGGGATATACTCAAGTTTGACCGTAGTAAAGAACGTGAGTAACCTTCTTGTGTAATCCTGATATGGAATCAGATGCTCCTGGTGTGTATACCATTTGCTGCTGGTTTGATTAATTACTAGATTTGAATCTCCGAATACAGTTAATGTCTTGATCCTGAGGTCAATGGCTTCCTTAAGACCCATAATACAAGCTTCGTATTCAGCTTCGTTGTTAGTGCAGTTAAAAGTGAGTTTTGCCGAGAAAGGCATGTGAACTCCCTCAGGTGTAATGAGTATTGCACCAACACCACGACCATTCATATTGACAGCCCCATCAAACATCATTGTCCATTCTTCTTCTGGGTCAGGCCCTTCAGTGTGAACAAGCTCTTCATGATCTTTTGCTTTCAGGAACATGATGTCCTCATCAGGGAAGTCAAATCTCATTGGCTGGTAATCATCAATGGGTTGCTCAGCTAGATATTCAGACAGTACACTGACCTTGATGGCCTTTTGAGATGTGTATTGAATGTCATATTCTGTGAGGATCATTTTCCATCTTGCAACCCGTCCGGTAAGTGCTGGCTTCTCAAAAATGTACTTGACTGGGTCCATCTTGGAGATCAATAAGGCAGTTTGGGTTAACATATACTGCCTTAGTCGGCGAGCAGCCCACGCTAAATCACAACAAGTTTTCTCGAGCAGTGAATAACGTTGTTCACAGTCGGTAAAATTTTTTCTTAGGTAGTATATTGCATACTCTTTTCGACCAGACTCGTCATGCTGGCCCAGCACACACCCCATTGACTCTTCTAACACTGTCAAGTACATTATTAGAGGTCTTCCTTCAACTGGAGGCATAAGGATTGGAGGCTCTTGTAAGTATTCCTTGATTTTGTCCAAAGACCTTTGGCAGTCTTCATTCCACCTGACTCTTTGTTCTTTTCTTAACAACTTGAACAAGGGTTCATAGGTTGCAGTAAGATGAGATATGAACTGCGAAATGTAGTTCAATCTACCTAGGAACCCCCGAACTTCTTTTTCAGTTTTTGGTGCAGGCATTTCTTGAATGGCTTTGACTTTGTCAGGGTCAACTTCAATCCCTTTCTCACTTACAATAAATCCCAGCAGCTTACCGGATCGCACCCTGAATGTACACTTGTTGGGGTTTAACTTCAATTGGTACTTCCTCAGACGCTTGAACAGCTTCAACAGATTTACTAGGTGGTCTTCTTCTGTGAGGGACTTGGCAATCATGTCATCCACATAACATTCAATTTCTTTATGGATCATGTCGTGGAATAATGTCACCATAGCCCGTTGATAAGTGGCACCAGCATTCTTCAGTCCGAATGGCATCACCTTATAACAAAATGTGCCCCAGGGTGTGATGAAAGTTGTCTTCTCCGTGTCTTCAGGTGACATCTTGATCTGATTATATCCTGAAAATCCATCCATGAAGGAGAACACCGAGAACTGAGCCGTATTGTCGACCAATACATCAATGTGAGGTAAAGGGAAGTCATCTTTCAGGCTGGCTCTGTTTAGATCCCGTTAATCCACACACATCCTTACTTTGCCATCTTTCTTAGGCACAGGTACAATGTTAGCAACCCACGGCGGGTAACTAGTTACAGCAAGAAAATCGGTGTCCCACTGTTTTTGTACCTCTTCTTTTATCTTTATTGCCATATCCGGGCGAGTGCGGCGCAACTTCTATTGTACTGGCGGACAGTCTTCTTTTAGAGGCAGCTTGTGCATAACAATGTCGGTGTCCAACCCTGGCATATCCTGATAAGACCAAGCAAAAACATCCACATATTCCCGAAGCATGTCAATAAGTTGCTCTTTCACTGAATCTTGCAGACAGGCCCCAATTTTAACTTCTTTCAAGTCTTCTTCTGTACCAAGATTAACTGTCTCAACTTCCTCCTGATGAGGAGTGATAACCTTCTCCTCTTGTCTCAACAACCTGGCTAGTTCTTCAGGTAGCTCATAATCTTCTTCAACCCCTTCATCAGCTTGATTAATCGGATTGTCAAAGTCATACGAAGTCATAGCAGTGTCGTTGTTGGTGCAGTTTTAGTGATCAGTTTTATCTTGTTTAGAAAAAGTGAAAATGAAGTTATTATTTTGAAAAACATTGCTATTTTATTTTTGTACAAAAAATAAAGAATTAAAAACAGTGAGCGGAAAAGAAAAGACTCATTTGCAAAAGATGTCCTGATATTCATTAATTGATCGTTTGCACAAAATACAAGATGGCCCGATTACAAAATGAGCCCTGACATCTTGGGCAAGATGCAGGGCTTTAATGCATGCTTAAAGACAGGAAATAATAATTACTCTGCAGGAGTAACTCTTATAATTTCCTGGGAAGACCAGTTTGAGACATGGTTCCTCGGGATCCTTGGACGTATCCAGTTTTCCAGGTTTCACTCGTCTTCTGACTCATCTTCCAAACTGTTCACAGCATCCGGGGTGAGCATCCCCCCGCTGACAAACTTGGGCTCTGTTGCAGCCTCCGGTTGATCTTGTCGAGTTGGTCTATAACCCAACCCGAATCGGTCTTCTTTCTTTTCTACTGGCAGCAACTTGCCCCAGCCTTGAGCGGTACCCTCCTCAACAACCTTCCGGGCTTGTTGATATAATGTGATGGAAGTCCCAGACACAACAAATGCTTCATTAATATTAAGGGCCTCAAACTCCTGACTCATGGTCTCATGGATATCCCCATCCATTTCTATGTACTTATACGTAGCCAGCTGGCTAACAAAGATTTCCTCCTCCCCACAGATGGTGATGATTTGGCCTTCCTACTCGAATTTTAACTTCTGGTGAAGGGTAGACGTAACAGCGCCAGCGGCGTGGATCCAGGGTCTACCCAACAGACAGCTGTAGGCCGGCTGTATGTCCATCACAAAGAAGGTAGTTTTGAAAGTCTGCGGGCCAATCAACACAGGCAGATCAATCTCCCCAAGCACTGATCTTTTAGAGCCATCAAATGCTCTCACCACCAAATTACTCGGACGCAATGCCAAGCCATCATACTCTAGCTTCACTAAAGCTTTCTTTGGTAGAACATTGAGTGACGATCCAGTGTCCACCAGTACATGAGACAGAACAACACCCTTGCATTCCAAGGTGATATGTAAAGCCTTGTTATGGTTGCGTCCCTCTGTTGTTAAGTCAGCATTGGTAAAGCCCAGTCCATGACTGGTGTTGACATTTGCAACCACAGTTTCTAGCTGATTGACAGTAATCTCCTCCGGCACGTATGCTGCGTGCAGGACCTTTAACAGTGCATTCCGATGAGCTTCGGAACACATTAACAGTGATAATATGGAGATTTTGGAGGGTGTTTGGTGAAGCTGGTCTACCACCTTATAATCACTTCTCTTTATGATTCTCATGAACTCATCTACATCTTGTTCAAAAGATGTCTTCTGAGTGTCTTTGGCAAATGGCTCTTCAGATACCACATTCTTTCCCTTTGCCTTGGTAGAAGCTTCTGCTTCAACATTAGGTCTTTGAGTTTGTGAGGCAAAAACGCGTTCGCTTCTGGTGAAGCCTCCGCCTCCCCCCAACATTATCAATTTGTGGAGAGGAGGTTGGTGAATCCAGAGTGATTGCTGCAGAGGAAGGTACTGTAATGGTGTGCGGATCATAGTAAATGGTGACCGAAGATCTGGCAGGAGGTGCCACAGTTTGTTGTTGGAAATTGCTGCTGGGAGGAACATTTGATGGGTCATAGTAGATTGTAACTGTTGAGACATCTTCATTAATTTTTGTTGGCGTTGTAGAAGATTCTGTTAATAAAATGGATGCTGATGTTGTAGAAGAAACAATTATTGAATTTTGACTTGTTGAAGTAATGGACGGAGTAATTGCTGGTGATGTTGATGAATCGGTAGGAATGATTGTTGTTGCTGTTGTGGGTGATTTTGTTGCTGAAGGAATGATTGTTGATGTTGTAGGTGGTTCCATTGTTGTGGAGACAAAAGTTGCTGCAGGAGCTGTTGAAGTAATTTGCAAAATCCCATCTTGGATGAGGCCATCTATGCCAATCCTTAGCTTCTCACAACCATTAATAGCAGTCTTGCACAATTCACAGCAGGCCCCACAACCCGGGAATACTTGGCATCTTAAAAGTTGAACTTTGACTTCAGCCAGTGGTGTTTGAATTTGTGCAACATTATCAATTAGTGCAGATGGTTGGTCCTCCTCAATGACATTAATCCTAGGTCCACCATGATTAGGCATAGGATTTCTGTTGACGTTCGGAGGAGGTGCGAAATTGAGAGCTTTAGAATCGACTAGATCTTGCACCTTCATCTGTAAGGCCCTACACTTCTCAGTATTGTGACCAGGTGCGTTGGAGTGGAAGGCACACCTGGTGTTGACATCATAATTCTTTGGGAGATTGAGAGGATCTGGTGGTGCCAACGTCCTTAACTCAACCAAGTTAAGCTTCAGGAGTTGTGGCAATAAGGCAGCATAAGGCATAGGGATAAGGTCAATCACCCTATTTTCCTGAGATGGTCTCTGTTGGAAGGGACACTGCTGTTGGTTGCTATTGTTGTTGTTGTAGGTTCTCTGTTGCGGGAAATGAGATGGTTGCTGATAGTGATGTTGTTGTTGTTGTTGTTGTTGTTGAGGATATAAAGATTGTTGTGGAACTGGAGCTGGAATAGTAACAACTGCTACTGACCTGTGAGAATACTGGGGCCTGCCCCTGCTTGCATGAATATAATTGGTTTCACCTGCCCTTCGGGGTACCGCAAAAGGTTTTCTGGGATTGCTAGAGGAACTTGCACCACTGTCGGAGATTTTGCCCATCTTCAAAAGACTTTCAATTCTCTCACCAGCTATGACCACATCAGCAAAACTGGTAGAGGAGAAGGCAGCAAGTCTATCAATATAAGTCCCTTGCAATGTGTTCATGAACATGTCAGCCATTTCCCTTTCTGACATGGGCGGTTGGACAACAGCGGCAAGCTGTCTCCATCTCTGAGCATAGTCCCGGAAGCTCTCTCTAGAAGACTGAGACATGCCCATTAAAAGAGTTCTATTGGGAGCCATGTCCAGGTTGTACTGATATTGCCGGATGAAAGCTTCGGCCAAATCCTTCCAACATCTTATGGTGGCTCTAGTCAAATGCGAATACCATTCTCTTGAAGCTCCAGTCAGACTATCCTCAAAGTAGAACATCCATAACTTCTCATCCAAGAAAGATTGCAGGTGAGTACATGGACAGGAGGTACCATTATACTTCTCAAAGCACGGGGGTTTGAATTTGTGGGGAATTCTCACCCCGTCTACCAGTCCCATATCCATCACGTCGAAGCCCAAAGAATTCTGAGATTCCAAAGATCTTAACTTTTCAACAATCTCATCCAACCTTCTATCATATACCTCATCTCCAGCCCCTATAACAGTAAACTGTTCTTCTTGGGGATCCTCTTGCAGGATTCTGCCCCCAGCAGTATTACCTTGAACATTCCTCGGGATGTTAACTTCTGGATTCATATGGGGTCCATATTCTGGTGGGTCAATACGAGGTTGCCCCCGTTCATTGTTGCTAGTTCCCCCTGTTCCAAGATGAGGCTCCTCAGGAGTTTGTCTTTCTACCAGTTCCCTCAGTCTTTCTTGGATCTGGGCTAAGCCAGGCATGACAGCCATGAATTGAGACATCTGGTTTCTCATTTCTACTCTCTCATTTGCCATTTGATTTCTGACCTCATTTAGGTCCTGCTGTACTTGCTCCATTTGAATGCCGGGAAGGTTGTTACGAGTCGGGTACCGGTGCGTGCGGTTGACAGGGAACACTCGGCGAAGAGCAATGTTTCCTGAGGTCACAACAAAGTTAGAAACAAAATAACAAGTCAAAAACTATAAAACAAAGAACAAGTTAGTATGCAATGCAGTATGCTTATTTGTTTTCCAAGGTATCCAGTTTGGTTCTTGGTTTTGACCTTTCCAGACCTCGAGGAAGATGCTTGATGTTGTTGAGAGAAAGCCCAAATGAAAACAAACTAAAATATATTACAAATGATGAAACATACATAGTCTGTTTTACAATACATGCCCCTGGAGGGTCAAAATACAACAAAAGGAAAAGTAAATCAAAAGGAAAGAGTAACAAGCAAAGAAGAATCAAACATCCAATCCAAACTCATCTTCCCTGACTTCCTTCAGGAGTGCCTCAGTTACTGGACCAGCTGGATGCTCTGTAATGGTCCTAATGAGGAGGTTCCTGGTAGCAATGGCAGTAGTCAACTTCTTATGCCTGTCCTGGTATTTTGATCTCTTCAACCCTGCTCTAAGCTTCAATTCTGATATCTCCTTCTGAGCTGCCAACAAAGCTTCCTGCTGCTTCTTCTCATTGGCCTCCAACTGTTCAACCTTTGCTTGAGTCTTCTGGTCTTCTTGTGCACGGGCTTCGGTGATCCTGACCCACCTAGCTTGGCTCTCTTGTAGATAGTGCTTAGCCCTAGCTTTCTGAATCTTGGCCTCCTTGCAGGCATTCTTCAATATCTGTTCCCCAGCCTTTGCTTTCCTTATGTAGTCTTCTGTCTTTTCAATTTTGGCAAGGTGCTAAACCCTGAGCTTTTCCAATCTCTCAATGTCCAGGCGACCATCACTCCTTTCCCAAAGAGTCTTCTTTAAGGCTTGAGATAGCTGCTCATTCCTTTCCTTCAACTTTTCAAATTCCTCCAGGCTAATTGTTGCTGCAGGCTGTATTGTAGATGGTCCAGGTATGTCTTCCAAGGTGAAAGGCATTCTGGTAATCTGAGATCTAGTACGAGACCAGTCTGTGTATTGAGCTGAAGCAACATTGTTACATATTCCAAGGATAGCTACCCCTTTTGTCTGGATGTTGTCCCAAGCCTAGGATGCTTGTCTAACAACAACTGAATTAGGTTGCACTTCATAATATAGGGTCTCAGCTAAATCCTGTCCTCTGGGAGGGTGAACTAAGGCATAGCCCAATTGTCTCTTAAATAGTAAGGGGTTGTAGTTGATGCAACCCTTCACTCCTATCAGAGGCACATTTGGGTATTGTCCACAGCTGGTGATAATGTCCTTGCCCTTGGTGCTCTGGGTACACCATCTGATATCATCTGAAGTCAATGCAATGAACCTCTTGGCCTAATTCTTCTACTGGTGTGGGTTCAAGAAAGCATCTGATTTAGGTAGGTGTTTGAGCAGCCAGGAGTAAAACAAAGGAGCACAACATCTGACCAACTTCCCCCTTTGTTTTTCATTCCTCTGATGGATGGAATAGTAAAAATCCCCTAGCAATGTAGGTACTGGGTTCTTCAGAAGAAACAAATGGATGGCATTCTTACTGACAAATTTAGGCTCATCTGCAAACAGTATAGCCCCATATATGCTGAGGGCTAATAATGCACAGACTGACTTCCACTCTCCCAATGAAGCTTTCAGGATAGCCTGAGAAATCAAGAAATCCAAATTCAAACCAGGAATCCCAGCTTTTGTTGTCATACTTTGCTCAATAAGGGCAGGCTCCAAGTGCAGTGACCTTGCTATATTTTCACTTCCAGGAGCAGTCATTTCTGGGTTGAAGGGTATTCCACCTCTGATAGGTACTCCAATCAATAAAGAAAACTCTTCCAGCAAAGGCCCTAACTGAAAGTCTGGAAAGGTGAAACATCTCAATGGAGGGTCATAAAACTGTAAGCATGTGTGGATCATGCTCCTCTGAGAAGGATCAAGGTCCATAACCATATCCAAGATACCCCCATAGTGCTCTCTAAATAGTGGGATGTGGTCAGGTGTGATAAGTGACTGGACCTGCCTGATACCAGTCAACACAGGCTCAAAAAAGTGGTAGGATATGTTGCTCTTCCTGGAAGTAGTCATGAGTGCTACTGAAGAAGCTAGAGACAAATGCTGATGAAGATCACAGACTAAAGCTGGAAATAAATCTCTGACAGACTGATGCTGGTGGTGATGGAGATAACTGAAGCAAATGCTGATGAAGACAGCTGAAGCAGAGGTCTAAGCAGAAGAAGGGGCCAAAACCAAAACCAAGATACAAGGAGGTGGATACCCTGAAAAGCAAATAAATAAATGTCAAATGATGCAATGATGATATATGCAAATGATATGCAAGGGTTTGTGATCAAGCTGGATCTGATTATCTGTCCTGATATAAGGCCCATGTATGTTCAAAAGTCCAGATGGAGGCTCAAAAATCCAATAACCAGGGTGGGGGACTCAAATAAAGAGTCACATGTCCAGGGTTAATCACAAGAACTGTCCAAAGGGAAGTACTCTTAAACAAAACTGTAACAGGGTATGATGTGGCCAAGGGTTCCTGCAAACCTGTAAACAACCCAACCCCCTCACAGGTAATGTTCTAGAACAAGGATCCTCAGACGTGGATCAGTTACGAGAAGTGTAAACACTTCTAACCCGGAGGTACAATGTTTACAATAACCATAAAAGTTCCTCCTCTAATTCACCTCAGCTTCTGAAGGTCATAATAAAGGTCATCCAGACTTAGCAGGCTTCCCAGATAGACCTAGCACTACAGGAAATCTGTAGCACAAAGTTCTCAAGAAGAAACCCACATCTGAACCGTGTTTCATATTCCCGCACCAGACCGAAATGGAATGGGAAAGAACATGAACCACTCTAGCCTAGGTGTCACTCAGGTCTCAGGTATAGGACCTTAATCACTCAGAGAAACCCCACCCACCAAAACAGAATCCAGATCCAGCAATGATAATGACAGTATGATGTATAAAAACTGTAAAGAAAGCAGTAAATAAAGTTGTACATAAAGCAGTAAATAAAGCAACTAAATAAACACGATTAGCACATAACACCCCAGTAAACATAAATCAAACAAGCGCTAGGAGGAACCCACAAAAAGAACCAGAAGCCCTGGTTGCAGTATAAGTTTCCCCAGCAGAGTCGCCAAGCTGTCGCTCCCACCTGATGACACGGAGCCAAGAGGGGTACAGACGCGACCGGTCGGCGAAAGGAGAGCATGAAGATGAACTGAGTAGAGTCGCCAGCTAGGCATTTTTATCCCGAAGGAAAGGTAATGCTGCATAAACCTGGAATGATATGGATAAGACGATCGCGAACCAGAGAAACTGAGAAAGGGGGTTGGTTACAACCTGGGAAGGTATTAGCACCCAGATTGTCCGTCGTACTCGACGGGATCCACGCTTGAAAGTTTGTGTTTAAAGGGGTAGTGTCAGTGCTATTTTGTGTGCAAAAGTTGGAAAAGAATGTACAAGTGTCAGTGCAAGAAAGAAATGTGAAGTGAAATAAAGGAGTGTCAGTGCAGAGGAAGAATATGAAGCTCAAGACTACGAGGCTTAAAGAACACAGCTGGAAGAGGGGGAATATACAAAGACTTTTGTTCGATAACTATTAAGTTATGCCTACGTATCCTCTTGTGCAATGAGGAAGTCAGAACACCGTAGTTCGACTCAAAGAGACTAAAAGATAGATTGACTGATGAACTACTTACTTGTCTATGCTCAAGTGTATGACCTGTCTGGCTCAGGTGCAAACTGTCTTGCATTAGACGGAAGAAGCAAGTTCTCGCTTGTGAGTGAATGAGATGAGAAAAGAATCCCGGAGGAGACGATTATTGTTTTGTTTTTGGTATTTTCAATATTTTATTTCTTTTGGAGTTTGTCATAAGAAAATGAGCTTAAGCCTAAACCAAGAGTTAGTAAACTCATCACATCTTCCCTCTGACTAGGGGTAATGAGAACACCTTAAGTATGAAGTAAACACCTCACACTTAATCACCATGGTGTAGGATTTAGATCATTAACCTACTTATGATTATTTAGATGTTTTTGGAGTTTGTGTTTGGTGTTAAGTAATGAGCTTAAGCCATAATCAAGGATTTAATGGACCCATTACACCATCCTAATAGAAGGATGATAGATGAGAACATTTAAGCTGAGAAAGGCTCCTCAACTTAATCCATGATTAGGGATTAACCTCATGACAAAACAAAGTCTTTATTAAATGGATTTTAGTTAATGGTGATATTGAGAAATGGATTTTAGGGTTTGTAAGACAACTTGAGGAGGAATTGTCCATTAACACTAGGGTTAGTCCTTCTTAACCAATTTAAGGAAGAATTAGAACCCTAATGCAAGGCCCAAGTTACAAGCTTGACGTCTTAGTGATTATTAAAGTGGATTGATTAAAGGATTTAAACACATTAAGGATTTAACACTTAAGATTAAAGTTATACACTCCATCCTAATAGAAAGATGCAGGCATAAGCTTAATCACAAAGCCTTAAAACCTTTAAGGTTTAGTCCTTGATTAAAAGATGAGAAGAGAAGACTCAAAGATGACACAAAGGTAAAACTAATGGGGGACTAATAAAACCCTAATTATGATCATGCTTGGGTGTTCCTAGGGTTTATGAGGCTTGCAATAAAATCTTCAAGAGAAAAGCCACCAAGGAAGAAGCAGGATGAAGGAAGGAGAATCAGAAAGAGGCAAGACAACTTACTTCACTTAAGAAGATAAGTTGCTTGAAGAAAGAAAGAAAGGAAGGAGCATGAATGAGCAAGCTCACTCTAATTCACAAGTAAAAAACAACAAGGAATGCATAAGAGATATGAGAGAAGATTATGAGAAGTGAAGGCAAATTCACTTCTCAAACACTTACCACCTGAAAAGTTAGCAAAACGAAATGAAATGAAATGAAATGCAAAGATAAAACCCAAAGTCAGAAGCATGTTCATGATGCTAATAATGTAAAGAGATGATGCAAATGTATGTCATGAGATGGAGATGATCATACAAAGGATGAGAATGCAAATGAAGTAAATAAGAAGCATGAAAGTTCATGAATGCATATGACATTAAATGAAAACAAAAACATGACAAATTAATGATGCAATGATCAAACATGACTTCAATATGTCCTAAGATGTCTTATATGTCATGTGGGTGCACAAAATGTCATGGCAAGTTCAAGTAGGCAAGCTTATGTAAGATGGATACAAGTGAAGATGCAAATTAGGGTTTATGTACAACATGAGATGCAAAATTCAAAATCAGAAGCAAATGGTAAGATAAAAAATTGAAGATGGAATCAAAGGGACCCTAAACCTATACAAGTTCACTGCCCAAAGGGGAAGGTCAGAAGCTAAACCCTAAAGAACTTATGATTTTCCTAAGTTTCTAAGGCTTTAAGGGTGATCCTAAAGGGAAAATTCCAAACAAATTGAAAATACAAGATAAAAATGAAACAAAAATGTTTTTAGATGCTTAAAAGTATGCATAACACAATGCAAAAAGAACCATTCACAAACTCAACTTAGATCAAAAGTTATGAGTTTTTGGAGTTAGGGCTAAAAATATTCAAATTAAAGAACCCTAATTCAAATGAAAATTGGAAAAGTATGATCAAAACCAAAAAGAAATTTGTTTTGTGAGTTTGTAAATGTTTGAAAATGTTCCCTGAATTTTTTTGGGATTTTTAAATACCTAAATGTATTTTTAATTAATTAATTCTCATCAACTAATTAAAAATAATAATTTAAATGATTTAAAAATCTTTTTTAATGCAAAAAATAAAAATAAAAATATTTTTGGGTTCTGAAAATTAATAAAATGTTTGACAAAAATTTTCAGAATTTTTTGATGTGTTTTATTATTTTTTAAAATTCGTGCAAATTAAATAGAAACAAATAAATTAAAAATTAAATAAATGAGAAAAAGGGGAAAGTCATCCAATCTTGAGGCTGAGATTCAAAGTTGGTTTGGAGGGAATTGACCCCGCGCGCATCTGGACGGCTCACATTCAAATCTCACTAATTACACAATTTAACCCTAATCTGAACCCTAATGACTTTCAGGTGACCAGAATAGTGTTCTGGTCATCTTCTCCGGCTGCTGTCTCACTCAATCTCTCTCAATACGCCATGAACCCTCACTAAACTCTCTAGAATCAATCATTAGACAACTCTAAACAAGAATCCAGCAATCAAAATCATTTATTTTCACTCAAGATCAAGAATCAAAGGCAGACGGAAAACATGCAAAAATTTCAGAAGCTTCATACATGCTTGTTTCTTATTCATTTTCAAAACTAAATAGATCATGATGATCAGCAAAGCACACAGAACATTTCTATAACAAGAAAATACATTTCTGGAAAATTTGTTCTTGAAGCTACCTGAAATGGAGCTTTCGAAAATGGCACTGTTTGGTCCTTTCTTTGGTGCTTTTCCCCTTCTTTTGACTCCCTCTTGCTCCTGGGATGCTTGGCTGAAGCTTTTGTGGACTCTTTTTGAAGTTTGCTGAAGCTCAGTTCAAGGAGGGGGCAAAATCGTGTTTTTGATATGGCTGTTTTTAGGGCAAGATGGAGGGTGGGAAATGATCAGGGGTTGATGGTGAGTTGTTCTATGAAGTTTGTTTGAAGGTTTGTAGCTTGTGTGTTTAGTTTCGAAGAGAAATGCATAAGAGAGAGTTTTTGTGTATGCTCAGTTGTGGGAGGATTCAGCCTTGCTTGTTGTATGAAATGGCTTGCTTTTGGTCCATGTATCAATCCTTGATAGGTCAGAGAGTTGTTGGTGGCTTATGCTGATTGGTATGGTTCATTTTGCAAAAAGTCAATAAAGTTGTCCTTTGAGGTATGGGCTCATGACAGGCTGGTTTAGAGGTATGGCTCGAGTCAGCTGGCTTTAGGGAGGTCCATGGAAACTGATTTGGGGAGCTGGCACAAGTGGATATCAAGATTTGTGCCATTTTGCAAATTCATGAAGTTTTGGCCCCTTTTGAATTACTTGATGATCAAGGCATGAAAATGAGTGATTCCTTGGGCAATTCTGAGTTTTAGGTCATGTATAATGTTTTTGTAAGGCTTATAAGTCAATTAGAGGTCACATTTTGCCTTGGTATGAGTTTTTGCAAGTTTCCCTCTTTGGTGCATAAGTGAAAATTTAGTGATTTTTCCCAACTTTGCAAGGCCATAACCTTAGTTCTAGGATGAATTAGATCAAGTTCTTGTACTTTTTAAAAAGGGAATGATCCAATCTACAACTTTCATGACCAAGAATTTTTCATTTGAAGTATTTTTGGTTGAGAAAGAGGAGGTTGAAAAACTTTCCCAAAATGGCAATTTTGCATTACAAGTCACTTTCCCAAAATGGCAACTTTGCAAATGGCTTGAAATTCTTCAATTTTGTGAACTTCTAACCTCTTCTAAGATCAAATAAAGATCATATACACCCAAAATGATGGAGAAGACCCTTTGGTTGGATAATTGGGGGCCTCAAATGCTCTGATTTTGCACTGACTTGCTCAAGAAGCCATCTATTGATCAGATGCCTTTCCCATTGAATTTCTTCATGAAAATTGGTGTGTGTGATCCTTATAGCATATAGAGACCCATAGAAACAAGAATGACCAAAAAATTTGGAGTTATGGCCTCTGAAACCAAAACCCTAATTTTAGGTCATCTGTGCAGTTAAACCTGGCTCTGCTTCCATGCCTTGCCAGTTCCTGTGATTTTCTGACTTCCTTGGTATTGGGAGGATATAATATGATGTTTGAACATACATGGACCCTCCTGAGATGATTGAAGACCTTTGGAGTGGCTCAGATAGCTCAGGGATTGCTGAGATCACAAACCCTAGATGCATATGACTTTGAACCAATGCAGTGAAGTAAAAATGCCATATGGTATGATATGATTGAACTTATGCAAATGAAAAGGTCACAAGCCATGGTGAAATAAGTGAGGGCAAATTTGGGGTGTTTACACCTTTAAAAAGTTCACACATTTTCCTTACAAATTAAGTCACCACACACTTGGTGATCAATTACAATACTTGAACAAATTTGAAAATATGATGTTGTTCTTAAATCAATTTCAATAGACAATTGATCTTCACTTTCAATGTACAATTCAATAATATATGAAACTTAAATGCTCAAAAATATTATGAAACATTTATGAATGATTTTAAAGTTATGCACAAAATTTCAACATTTTTTGAAAAAGAATGAACAGTTAGAAAGTTATTTGAATTGATGTGAAAATTTAATGATGAAAGAGGTAATTGAAAACTAATGTATTTTGCCTTAAATACATCCTAAAAAATCTCTATGAATTGATGCAAAAGTTTGAATCATTTTCTTGAAGGTTTGCAATAATTTAGAATGACAATGGTTCATGAAAAGACATAATTTTGAATTCTGTCCTGGACTTGTTAAGTCGGTTTAATGAACACCTGACTTAAGATTTGCAATATGAATTTTGAATTTCAAATAATTTTTCAAATTTCAAACAACAAGTTTTGTTAAGTCGGTTAACCAGACCTGACTTAAAAAGTGATGCAACTTCTTTAAAAATAAGCTTTTCATGCATTTGCTTCAATGATTTGTATGCATGATGATTTGAGAACTTTAGATATGAAAATGAGTACTGTTTTTAGAGCATCTAAAATTTATACATAATGAATTGCAATTGAGTACCTTAACATCAAGATCAATTTCCTTTACCTCCAAAAACCCAAATCCTTATGCATTCTTGATTCTCGATTCCAAATATTTCTTTTTTTATATTTCTTCTTTGATAAGCTTTTGTCTTTAACAAAACTAAGTTAAGAAGGATGATGAATATCTTCTTCACATGCTGGTCATTTCAATGAATCGTTGTCACAAAAGCATCGTCACCATACAACATCATCATCGAAAGATCGACGCTCAACACTCGGGAGGTTACTCTGTTAGCTTTTTAGCTGACCATGAAGTACCCCTTACAAGGTGGACAAGTCGGAGTAATTAAAGGTGATTAGGAACAACCTAGGAAGTGCTACAAGGATAGGCTAAAATCGAAAAAGAAGATCTAGCATAATATTCCTACGATAGAAAATAACCTGAAGGAGAATTTGGTTGGCCTTGATCCCTGGGGGATCCAACAGATGATAGCTTGACCCCTATTAGAGAATTAGAAAAGGTACAAATTGATGCTGGAGATTTTTAGGTTACACATATAAATTTAGGGATATCTCAGGAAGAGGAAGTAGACATCATTAAGGTATTAAGAGATAATGTCAACCTCTTCACGTGGAAGACCTCGGACATGCCCGAGATCGACCCAAATGTCGTGTGCCATCCTTTTTCCCTTGATCCATCATTGAAGGCCGTAATGTAGAGGAAACGGAAACACCGAGAAGAAAAAAGTAAGGCTATCACATAAGAGGTTGATAAACTCTTGAAGGCCGGTTTCATATGGGAAATAAAATATCCCACCCAGTTGTCCAATGTCGTCATGGTGAAGAAGAAATATTGAAAGTGGCGCATTTGTGTAAATTTCACCGAAGTTAACAAGACTTTCTCGAATGACCCTTACTAATGACCTATTTACACTGGAAACTGGTAAACAACTACTTAATATCTTATTAAAAGGTTACTTGAAGGATCTACTAGAGAATCCTAGGACATGGTGCTAAAGATTTCACTTGATAGTTTTCAATTGAAAAAGATTGTAAAGATTTTACATTGAAATGAAAGTGGTGTTTCAAGGTTCATACATTCTCTCATAAAACTCTTTTCTCTAACTCTAGTAATTTGAGTGTAAGTGAGATTTTGTAATGAAATGAACTCCTTGAATCCTACAAATGGAGTCCTTGTTTATATTAATATGAACTAACTGCTCCCTAACGTTAACATCTATCGCTTTCGGTGGGGCATGCTGATGGCTTGGATAATAGCAGTGCGGTTCCGGTCCAAAATAATGAAGTCAGTGAGTTTTTAGTGCATGGATTTTCACCGGTTCACACTGCGGCAACTGCGTTTTCGGTGGCTCAGGGTTGTGTTTCGGTTCAGCAAGACGGTGAGGTTAATTCTGCTGCTGGCCTGTCGATTCCCTGTTCTACGACAGTAGGAGGTGAGGCAGCAGACGTTGAGGCAGCAGGCTCGGGCATTTCTATTTTGCTGCCTGCTGAGTCTGTTTCGCAGTAGGTTTCAGCGGCTGCCGGTGTGAGGGAGTTGTTGGTGGCTATAGATCTCCGTCGGTTACGAGTCTTGCTTGCTGCTTTTTTCCCTCATGTTGAAAAAAAGATAAGGTGTTTTGGAAAGGCAACAAGGATGGCAATTTCTCTGTTAGCTCATATTATTACTCAGCTTTTTTAAATTTTACTCCCAGAGGTCCTGCCAATCGTTATGACCGGGCTTTCGTTCTCCTTTGGAATACTTTAGAGCCTTTCAAAGTAAAAACGTTCGGATGGAGGTGTTTCATGGATGGTATCCCGACAAAATGTGCTCTTTTAAGAAGAAAAGTGTTCTCAGATTCAAACAATATTTTATGTTCTTTTTGTTCGAATGACAGAGAATCTTCCCTTCATCTTTTTCTTGAGTGTTCCGTTGTGAGGGTTATATGGAAGGATATTGTAGATTGGTTAGGTGGTGGGATTTTTGGTGACTCTGTTGTTTTGGGTACTTTCTTGGATTGACATAGTTTTTGTAAATCTGAAGGGGTGGTTAAAGGTAGAGAAGGGAGCATTTGGCTAGCGGTTTTGTAGAATATTTGATGTACGAGAAACAAAATCATTTTTAGCAATTCATCTTGGAATGTGGCGGATATTGTTTGGAAGGTGAAGTTATCCGTTTGGAAGTGGTCCATGATGGGTGAAATTACTCATTCCAATTACAATCTTTACGAGTTCAACAAGGACCCTTTGTTCTTCTTGTCATAGTGCATTTGGTTTGTAATTTTCGTTTTTGTTTCGCGGCAAGCTTAGTCTTGGCCTTTCTTTGTAATCTGTTGGGGTTCTCTCTGAGCTCCTTTTGTTTAATATATTTCTTGATTACAAAAAAAAAAAAAAACATCGCTTTCGCCACGTAGAAATCTTCATGTACTTCGTTTATGCATTCCTTCCATGTTTCCTTTAGGATGAAACTAAGAAGTAGTTATTTACATTTGAACAAAATATATGCGCACCCAAATAACTGATAGTTAGACGTTTCTGAGACCGTAAAATTTTTTGATGTCGAAATATAAAAAAAAAACAATCCTAAATATTTACTAACTCCCATTTTCCTTCTTGAGACTTCAAAAATGTACACGTTTCCAAATTTCCATATGACAAGATACAAATTGATTCCACCATTCGGTATGCAAATGGAAAAAAACCATGTTCCAAAAGTGGTATTAAATGATTCTTAGGGTTGGTGCTCAACCCAAATGGTTTAGACCTATGGAGGTCATCAAATTTTACTCTAGGTAGAATTTCATGAGGGGTTTAATAAAAAATGATGGAAATTTCCAATTACAAGACATTTTTTTTTGTATTATGGGGGAGTTTTAATCATTTTTACTAGCACATTAGTTCCTGTCAAGCATTGAATTTAAATGGCTCTCTTTATTATCGACAAGGAGAATTAAACTTTTCACATTGAAAGTTTAAACTTCGCCTAGATAAAAATGGACGTGTCGAGCTTCTCAACCTTATAAATTTGTATACAAATTCAAATTCTACTTCACCAAATGCTTACCATAATAGTGGCAGTGTGGACCCTCATAATGAATCATTAAAAAATAATAGTATGAAGTTTATATTTGTCAAGTCGGGATTCTTGTACATATTGAAAAATAATAGTATGAAGTTTTATGTCATCACCAATCCAAATGAGACAATTTCATATAATGATTTTTACTACAAAGTAACTATCAATTCTGATGGAGTTTTGACCCTCTCATATTATCCCCGAGATCGAAAAAAAGGTCAAAGTTGGATTATCGCAAAGACAATACCAGAGAACATTTGTTTGAATTCTACACTTATCATTGATCAAGGTATTTGTGGGTTGAATAACATTTGTTCCCTTAGAGATGACAAAAGGCCAATGTGCACATGTGTAAAAGGATATTCTCTAATTGCTTCAAACAACATGTATAGTGGTTGCCAACAAAATTTCTCAATCATATGTCAAGATAGATATCAAGGATCACAAAATGGTAAACATGTGATGATGAACTTGTCCAACACTTATCGGCCTCTTTCTGATTATGAACAATGGAGTCCATGTAGTTTAAAAGAATGCAAGGAGTCTTGTTTGAAAGATTGCCTATGTGCATTGGTTTTTTTCAATGAAAGTTCTTGTTGGAAGAAAAAGCTACCACTCTCACATGGAAGAAAAGATATGATAATAAAAGGAATTTCTATCATAAAAATGAAGAACAATGAGACCACGAAAACCTGCCCTAATATGAGTAATGATTATTATATAAAAACAAAAAATAAGAATGATCATGCTAATTTGATCACTTTGATATGAATAATCTTAGGAATCTATGTGGTTATAAACTTAGCCTTGTTTGGTGCTATTTGTTTTTTGCACAACCTCAAGAAGATCAGAAGTATTGCAACAAAAATAAGTGTTCTTCATAGGAATTTGCAAATATTTACCTTTTAAGAAATTACAAAAATAACAAACAACTTTTAGAGAAGAAATAGGAAGGGGGTCTTGTAGTATTGTATACAAAGGGAACAATAAATGTAGATATTGATGTGGGCATGTGGCTATTAAAAAACTTGACAAGTTGTTCCAAGAGAGTGATAAAGAACCTTGTCCGTCTTCTGGATATTGCAAGGAGGGACACCATAGAATCTTGGTGTATGAGTTAATGAATAATGGTTCATTAGCATGCTTCATTTTCACCCATTTGAAACCAAATTGGAACCAATGAGTATTGATTGCTATTGGGATTGCAAGAGGTTTTGTTTACTGTTAGATACTTTGTCTTGGGATTGTTGCAAAACTAAGAATTAATTGAGATGAAAATAGAAAAATAAAATTTCACGATAAAATTCCAAAGCGTATGTTTTCACACTAAGTTTAAGGAACAATTTGCCTCCACTAATCTTTATATGTTGGATGCAAACAGGTTTACCGGCGGATTTCCTGCAGGATATTTTGGAATCCTTAACGAGAATTGCACAATCTCTCTAAGCGTATCTTTGATAGTATTTTATAGAAGAATTTTTCTTTTATTTGCTCTCATGCATTAGAGAAGAAAAAGATAATTTAGTATGAGAAAATAATTTGAGACTAGTTTGTTATATGTTTTCATTATACCAAGAACTCTTATTTATAATGAGGTTGATATCTGTTTGGAACAAACACATCTTTTAAGAAAAAGGATTGCACTCTTTTGATTACCGCATACGAAAAGTAACAACATTTCATATAAAATATCAATGATTTATTTAAAAGTTGCAACAGTTCATAAAAATAATCAATGCCATGACACATTATACCAACAATAATCACAATAGACCATTTAAATGTGAGATAAAAAATCTGAATATAACATTTATATTATTAATTCAAATAATACAATCATCCAATTATTATTATTTTGGAAATTCTCTCACAATCACCCACCATTTTCAAAATAACTAAATCTCATAATTCTGGAAATATCATGATTTCAGATATTGGTATCTTACAATTTGAATCAATAATTAGTAAGTTATGGGTTTCGCTCATCCCGAATAGATATTGGTAGACAAGCTTTGAACCAACTACTCATTAGAACAAGTGTGCAAAACTTATACATGAAATCTCGATACTATCAAAAGAATTGTAAATATGACACATTTGACAAGGCCCTACGTCATGTATCCTTTTCATGAGAATTTAAGAGTCAAGTCCTTGAACTCTATGAAGTGGCCCACTTCATTCTCATATAGGTAGACTATATCGGAAATTCTCCCATGATAAGCATTTTAGCAAATATATGCTATATATATATATATATATATATATATATATATATATATATATATATATATATATATATATATATATATATATATATATATATATATATATATATATATATATATATATATATATATATTAAGAGAATAATCTCAATCTTCTAACTTTTACTTATGGTCCCTAAGTACTTTTTCCTTTATAATTAAGTACTTGCAATCACTATAATAGTGTATTTTTATCATTGAACTCAATACTTAATTTTAACTATATTTAATTGATCACCATTTTTGAGAATCTTTGCAAGAACTCTAAGGTAATGGTGTAGTTCTAATTATCAAAGGGTTTGTATAATGATGGTGGATAAATTATAGCTATGCTTGAATTGTCACTCTCTTCTTTTTGTGGTATGAACAATTTTTTGATTGTGTGATTGTTGGAATGAACAATTGGATTTTTGAACTATGAATGTATGATTAATGTTGTGAATGTTGGATTGTTGTGTTGTTGTTGTTGGAATTATGCAATTAATGAGTTAAATGATGTAGTTGTTGTGTATGGTAGATGTTGTGTGGTTGAGTTAATTAGAGTCAAAACTAAGTTATGAGTGTTTTCGATGAAAGGAATTTGGGGTTTTAAACTTTAGAAAAATGATTTTTCGTGTTAAAAGGTAAAACAAATGATTTGTAAGAAAAATGGGGTTTTGGATGACTTATAAGTGATTTTCGTTTTGAAAAGTTGCAGAAAAGTGCTTCTACTGCAGGTGTAATCGGTTACCAGGAAAGGGGTAATCAGTTACACTGTTGTTAAAACGTGTTTTTTGGGAATTTTGTGAGGGTGTAATCGGTTACCATGATTTGGGTAATTGGTTACACTAAGTTTATTTTGTGTAGCGTGACTAGTTACAGGGGTGTAACTGGTTACCTCATTTGGTGTAATCGGTTACATTGGGAGCAATTATTGAAAATCTTTGAAAATTCATAACTTGTGTTTCAGGTGTTTGATTCGGGTGTCGTTTGAAGTGTTAGGAAGCTGACGCGACGAAATTTATTCTAAAATTGGTTTTAGTACCTGAAATGAATAATTTGTTGTGTGATGGTGTAAATTCATTGTAGCTTTTATGTTATGGTGTGACATAATCTGAAATACATTGTTGTTGCTTGTTATGTTGTATGTTGATGTTGCTGAATTGTATAACATGTGTTGGTGCATGGTGGCTAGTATTGATGGAGTACATTGACTATGAAAGCATTGGTCATTGTGCTTGGTGTTGTTGTTCCATGTTATATGTGTAAACACCCCAAATTTGCCCTCACCCATTCACACCATGGCTTGTGATCTTTTCATATGCACAAGTTCAATCATGACATCCCATATTGCATTTTTGATTCACTACATGGCTTCTAAGTCATCTGCACCTAGGGTTTGTGATCTGAGCAATCCAAGAGCCATTTGAGCCACTCCAAAAGGTCTTCAATCACTTCAAAGGGGTCCATGTATGTTCAAACATCATATTACATCCCCACAAAGTCAAAGAAGTCAAAGAATCACAAGAACTAAGAATGACAGGGAAGCAGAGCCAGGTTTAACTGTACAGATGACCTAGAATTAGGGTTTTGGTTTCAAAGGCCATAACTCCAAATTTTTTGGTCATTCTTGTTTCTATTGGTATCTATATGGTATAAGGATCATGCATATCAATTTTCATGAATAAATTCCATGGGGAAGGCATATAATCAAGAGTTGACTTCTTGAGCAAGTCAGTGTAAAATCAGGGCATCTGAGGCCCCCAATGACCCAACCAAAGGGTGTTCATCATCATTTTGAATGTGTGTGATCTTTATTTGATCATGGAAGATGTTAGAAGTTCACAAAGTTGAAGAATTTCAAGCCATTTGCAAAGTTGCCTTTTTGGGAAAATGACTTGTAATGGAAACTTGCCATTTTGGGAAACTTTTTCAACCCTTTCTTTTTGATTCAAAAATGCTTCAAATGAGAAAACTTTGGTCATGAAAGTTGTATAATGGATCATTCCTTTTTCAAAAAGTACAAGAACTCATTCTAATTCATTTTGGATCAAAAGTTATGGCTTGTCAAAGTTGGGAAAAATCACATAATTTCAAGTTATGTACCAAAGAGGCAAAGTTGCAAAATCCCTTGCCAAGGTAAAATGAGACCTCAAAGTGACTTCTAATCCTTGCACAAACACAAACCATTGCCTAAAGTTCAGAATGCACCAAGACTTTGCCCATTTTCATGACTTGTGGATCAAGAAATCACAAAGGGGGCCAAAAGTCACAAAGTTGCAAAACATCATACAAACCCTAATCCACTTGCTAATTGGCTTCAAAACTGATCCCATGGCTCTCCTCACTCCTTGCTGCGCAGGACACCCATTTGTCCTTGGCCTACCATTGGCCCATACCTCTCTTACACCTAGACTTGACTTTTTGCAAGAAGACCCATACCAATCAAGCTAGGCCACACCAACTCCTCTGACCTATCCAAGAGTGATAAGTGGACCAAAAGAGACATAACACAACACACAACACAAGCAAAAACCTCAGATTGCCATAGTTATCAAAAATCCCCCAACTTGCAAAACCTTTCGAATCTCTCAACTCACTCAACCATTCTTCAAACCATCTTCACCATTGATCTCAAAATGACTCACTGATCACAAACCAACCACTGAAACAGCCAAAAGCACCCCATAAACCAAACACGATTTCTGACCAGTTAGCTTGCAAACTCCCAAACCAGCCAAAAGAAATTCCTTCCAGGCATCAAAACTTCATCAGGAGTTCAAGGGGAGTGTTTTGCACAAAGAGAGAAGGCCTAAAAGTCCCAAACTGAGAAAGCTCAAGCTCAGGTACCTCCTTGAAATATTTTTCCAGAACTCTTATTTTTAGTTTCTAAATGATAAAGCATGCTCTCCTGATCATACTGGGCTTTGAAATTTTGAAAATGGTGTAGAAATGAGCTTGTATCGATTGACTGAAATTCCTGCCATTTTTGTTCTTCCTTTCGAATCTTGTTAATGGTGAGAAATAAACTCCATTTGAGGGCAGGGATGAGTTTAGGGAGATGAGAGGAAGTGATCTGGAGCTTTAGAGCTCCAGAAATGACCTAGGGAGTGAGTTTGGAATTTTCAGGGAGGGATGTCACCGGAGCAGACGACCGGAGCTCTTCTCCGGTGACCTGAATGTCATTAATGTGTTAATCACATTTAGGGCAAAGTTTGAATTTGGACCCTTGATCTGGCTGACTTTAGTTGACTCCCGCGTGAACGAATGGCCCAGATCTTTCATTAAACCCTAATTCAGATTAATTAGATTAATTAATTAGGATTAAAATTTGAATTTGCCAGAACCAATCCCAGCCACTCAAACGCGCGCCAGTCAACTCCCGCCCTCTGACTTTGAATCTCATCCTTTGGATTGCTTGACTTTTCTATTAAATTCATTTATTTTCATATTTTTCTTATTTGTTTTGCATATTTATTTTAAAATAGTTAGAAAAATCCCAAAAATATTTCCCTTTGCATTTTTGTTTCAAATATTTTTCTTAATCATAAAATAATTTTTATTTTATTTTTTGCATTGAAAATTATTTTTAAATCATTTAAATGTTTATTTTTAATTAGTTAATGGAAATTAATTAATTAAAAATACATTTAGGCAAGTAAGCAGTTCACAAGTCAATTTACCTTTCAGTCTCTTTGGGTCGAACTACGGTGTTCTGACTTCCTCATTGCACGAGAGGATACGTAGGCATAACTTAACTGTTATCGAACAAAAGTCTCTGTATATTCCCCCTCTTTCCAGCATCATTCTCTTAGCCTCATGATCTTGAGCATTTCACTCCTGTTCTTACACTGACACTTCTCTTATACACTTCACATTTCTTTTACACTGACACTTGCATTCTTTTCCAGCTTTGATGCACAGATAGCACTAACACTACCCCTTTAAAACACAAATCTTTTAAGCGTGGATCCCGTCGAGTACGGCGGACATTCTGGGTGCTAATACCTTCCCAGGTTGTAACCAACCCCCTTTCTCAGTCTCTCTGGTTCGCAACCGTCTTATCCATATATTTTCTTAGGTTTATGCAGCATTACCTTTCCTTTGGGATAAAAATGCCTAGCTGGCGACTCTTTTCTTTTCTTCTGAGTTCACCCCTGTGTGTTCTCTTCCTTCTTTCGCCGACCGTTCGCGTCTGTACCCCTTCTGACCAGGTGTCATTCAGTGGGAGCGACAGCTTGGCGACTCTGCTGGGGACCCTTATACTGTAGCCAGGGCTTCTGGTTCTTTTTGTGGGTTCCTCCTAGCGCTTGTTTGATTTGTGTTTACTGGGGTGTTATGTGCTAATTGTGTTTATATATTTTCTTTATTTACTGCTTTATGTACAGTTATTTATTGCTTTCTTTACAGCTTTATACATCATACTGTCATACTGTCATCTTGCTGGATCTGGTTTTTGTTTTGGTGGGTGGGGTTCTATTGAGAGTTTAAGGCCCTATACCTGGGACCTGAGTGACACCTAGGCTAGAGTGGTTCATGTTCTTTCCCATTCCATTTCGGTCTGGTGCGGGAATATGAAACACGGTTCAGATGTGGGTTTCTTCTTGAGAACTCTGTGCTACATATTTCCTGTAGTGCTAGGGCTATCTGAGAAGCCTGCTAAGTCTGGATGACCTTTATTTTGACCTTCAGAAACTGAGGTGAATTAGAGGAGGATCTTTTATGGTTATTGAAAACATTGTACCTCCGGGTTAGAAGTGTTTACACTTCTCATAACTGATCCAAGTCTGAGGATCCTTGTTTTAGAACACTACATGTGAGGGGGTTGGGCTGTTTGCAGGTTTGCAGGTACCTTTGGCCACATCATACCCTGTTACTGATTTTGTTTAAGAGTACTCCACTTTGGACAGTTCTTGTGATTTAACCCTGGACATGTGACTCTTTAGTTGAGTCCCCCACCTTGGTTACTGGATTTCTGAACCTCCATCTGGACTTCTTAAACATCCATGGACTTATATCAAGGCAGTTAATCAGATCCAGCTTGATCACAAACCCTTTGCATATCATTTGCATACTCATCATTTGCATCATTTAACAATTGTTTATTTGTTTTTCAGGGTATCCATGTTGTATCTGGCTTGGTTTTGACCCCTTCATCTGCATAGACCTCTGTTCCTCAGTTATCTGCTTCAACTATCTTCATCAGTTGCCTGCTTCAGCTACTTTTATCACCAGCCTCAGCCTATCAGTGGCTCATCTCCAGTATCAGTCTTCATCATCAGCATTTGTTTCAGCTCTTCATCAGCATGGCACCCAAGAAGAGCAACATTTCATACCATTTCTTTGAGCCTGTACTGACTGGCATCAGGCAGGTCCAGGCACTTATCACTCCAGACCACATCCCATTATTCAGAGAGCATTATGGAGGTATCCTTGATATGGTTATGGACCTAGACCCTTCTCAGAGGAGCATGATCCACACCTGCCTACAGTTTTATGACCCTCCTTTGAGATGCTTCACATTCCAGAATTTTCAACTAGGACCTCTTTTGGAGGAGTTCTCATCATTGATTGGAGTACCTGTCAGGGGTGGTATCCCCTTCAACCCAGAGATGGTTTCTCCCAGCAATGGAGAAGTGGCAAAAGCACTGTACCTAGAGCCTATCTTGATTGAGCAGAACATGACAACAAAGGCTGGGGTCCCTGGTTTGCACTTAGACTTTCTGACTTTTCAGGCCATCCTGAAGGCCTCCTTGGGAGAATGGAGGGCAGTTTGTGCATTGTTAGCCCTCAGTATATATGGGGTTATACTATTTGCAGATGAGCCCAAATTTATCAGCAAGAATGCCGTTCACCTTTTCCTTCTAAGGAACCCAGTGCCCACATTGCTGGGAGATTTCTATTATTCTGTTCACCAAAGAAATGAGAAGCAAAGAGGGAAGTTGGTGAGATGCTTTGCTCCCCTGTTTCATACCTGGCTGCTTAAACACTTACCCAAGACTGATGCCTTCCTGAATCCCCACCAACAGAAGAATTGGGCTAAAAGACTTATTGCTTTGACTTCAGATGACATCAGGTGGTGTACCCAGAGCACCAAAGGAAGAGACATAATAACTAGCTCTGGGCAGTACCCCAATGTACCTCTAGTAGGAGTGAAGGGTTGCATCAACTACAATCCTTTGCTGTTTAAGAGACAATTGGGCTATGCTTTGGTTCACCCTCCTAGAGTGCAAGACTTGGCTGAAACCCTGTATTGTGAGATAAAACCTAATCTAGCTGTTGTCAGACAAGCATCCTGGGCTTGGGACAACATCCAGACCAAAGGGATGGCCATTCTTGGAAGGTGCAATAATGTGGCTTCAGCTCAATACTATGAATGGTCCCATGCTAGGGCTTAGATTTTTGGGATGCCTTTCACCATTGAGGATGCACCTGGACCATCCACAGTACCACCTCCAGCCACTGTCAGCCTGGAAGAATTTGAGAAGCTGAAGGAAAGGAATGAGAATATGTCTCAAGCTCTGAAGAATACCCTCTGGGAGAGGAGTGATGGTCGTCTAGACTTTGAGAGGTTGGAGAAGCTTAAGGTGGAACATCTGGCCAAGATTGAAAAAGCAGAGGACTACATCAAGAAATCAAGAGCTGGAGAGAAAATATTGAAGAATGTCTGTAAAGAGGCCCAGTTTCAGAAAGCTAGGACTGATCTCTATCTGCAAGAAAGTCAAGCTAGGTGGGTCAGGATCAGTGAAGCTCGTACTCAAGAAGATAAGAGAACTCAAGCTAGGATTGAGCAGTTGGAGGCCAATGAAAAGAAACAACAGGAAGCTTTGCTGGCAGCCCAGAGGGAGATTTCGGAGTTGAAGCTTAGGGCTGGTTTGAAGAGGTCAAAGGACCAAGATAGGCACAAGAAGCTGACCACTGCTATTGCCACCAGAAACCTTCTTATCAGAAACATTACAGAGCACCCGGCTGGTCCTGTAACTGAAGCACTTTTGAAGGAGGTTAAGGAGGATGAGTTTGGATTAGATGTTTGACTTCTTTGCTTATTGTTATTTCCATTTCATGTACTTTTCTTTTGTATTTTGACCCTTCAGGGGCGTATGTTGTAAAAACAAACTATGTATGATCCACCATGTGTAATATATTTGTTAGTTTGTTTCATTGAGTTTCTTTTCTCAAGCAACATCAAAGCATCTTCCTCGGGGTTTGGAAAGGTCAAAACCAAGAACCAAGCCGGATACCTTGGAAAATAAATAAGCATACTGCATTGCATACTAACTTTTGTTTTGTTTTGTAGGGTTTTGTTTTGTTTGTTACTAACTCTGTTGTGATTCAGGAATTATTTCTCGTCGTCGGGTGTTCCCTCTCAACCGTCCGCACCGGTATCCTACTCGCAACAACCTTCCTGGTATCCAAATGGATCAAGTACAACAAGATCTGACAGAGGTCAGAACTCAGATGGCTAATGAAAGGCTGGAGATGAGAAACCAAATGACCCAATTCATGGAAGTAATGAATGGCTTGGCCCAAAGTCAAGAAAGGTTGAGGGCATTGGTGGAAAGACAAACCCCGGAAGAACCCCATCTGGGAACTGGAGGAACAAGTAACAATGAAAGGGGTCAGCCTCATGTCAACCCACCAGTATATGGGCCTCATCTACATCCGGAAGTCAACATCCCGGGTAATGTACAAGGAAACACTACTGCAGGCAGGATCTTGCAAGAAGATCCTCAGGAGGAGCAGTTTACTGTAATGGGAGTTGGGGATGAAGTCTATGATAGGAGATTTGATGAAATTGCTGAGAAGTTGAGATCTCTGGAGTCTCAAAATTCCCTGGGTTTTGATGTCATGGATATGGGGTTAATAGACGGGGTAAGGATTCCCCACAAGTTTAAACCCCCGTGCTTCGAGAAATACAATGGCACTTCCTGTCCACGAACTCACTTACAGTCCTTTCTGGGGAGACTTAAGGCGTACACCATGGATGAAAAACTGTGGATGTTTTACTTTGAAGACAGTTTGACTGGGGCTTTGAGGGAGTGGTATTCACACTTAACTAGAGCTACTATCAGATGCTGGAAGGACCTAGCTGAAGCCTTCATCAGGCAGTACCAATATAATCTAGACATGGCCCCTAATAGGACCCTTTTGATGGGAATGTCTCAGTCCTCCAAAGAAAGCTTCAGGGAATATGCCCAGAGGTGGAGACAGCTTGCTGCTGCTGTCCAGCCACCCATGTCGGAAAGAGAAATGGCTGACATGTTTATGAATACTCTGCAAGGAACGTATATTGATAGGCTAGCTGCCTTTTCTTCCACCAGCTTCGCAGACGTAGTTATAGCTAAAGAAAGAATTGAAAGCTTGTTGAAAATGGGTAAAATTTCTGATAATGGTGCAAGTTCGTCCAGTAATCCCAGGAAGCCTTTTGTGGGACCTAGAAGAACCGGTGAGACAAATGCCATTCATGCCAGCAGGGGCAGACCTCAGTATGTCCACAGATCAGTAGCGGCTGTCACTATTCCAGCTCTGATTCCTCAGCAACCAGCATATCAACCACCACAACAACCCCACTATCAGCAGCAAGTTCAGTATCCGCCACAGAGGACCTACAACAACAATAACAACAATCAACAACAGAGACCTTTTCAGCAAAGACCATCAAAGGCAAATAGGGTGATTGACCCAATCCCTATGCCTTATGCTGCCTTATTGCCACAACTCCTGAAACTCAACTTGGTTGAATTAAGGACATTGGCACCGCCAGATCCCTCCAATCTCCCAAGGAATTACGATGTCAACGCCAGATGTGCTTTCCACTCCAATGCACCTGGCCACAATACTGAGAAATGCAGGGCTTTACAAATGAAGGTACAAGATCTGGTGGATTCTAAAGCCCTCAACTTTGCACCCCCTCCGAGTGTCACCAAGAATCCCATGCCCAATCATGGAGGACCAAGAATTAATGCCATTGAGGAAGACAAGCCATATTTCTTAATCACTAGTGTTGGACAGATTCGGACGCCTCTGGTCGAAATTAAAGCTCAGCTCCTAGAGTGTCAGATGTTCTCCGGGTGTGAGCTCGGTTGTGGGTATTGCAACATTTCAGTCAATGGGTGTGATAATTTGAGAAGCGGCATAGATGGTCTTATCAAAAGTGGTATACTTCAGATCACGACAACGGCGCCTACAAATCCAACAATTCCTCTGACAACCATTCCTGATTCTTCTACAACAGCAACAACAATCATTCCGACCAATTCATCAATATCATCAACAATGGCTTCATCTATCACTTCAATGAATCAGATGTCAACAACCCTTTCTTCTACAACATCAGCATCCATTTATTCAGCAAAATCTTCTACAACGCCAACAGAAATTAATGAAGATATCTCAGCAGTCACCATTTACTATGATCCATCAGATGTCCCTCCAAACAACAACTTTCAGCAACAAACAGTGGCACCTCCTGCCAGGTCACCAGTCACCATTTACTACGATCCGCACACCGTTACAGTACCCTCCTCTGCAGCAGTCAGTCCAGTTACTATCACGGTACCTGGACCAGTTCCATATGAAAGCAGCAATGCCATACCTTGGCATTATGGTTCTGATCTTTACTGCAACGGGGAGAAAATCACTTTGGACTCTTCAACTTCTTCTCCACAGATTGATAATGTTGGGGAAGGCGGAGGCTTCACCAGAAGCGGACGCCTTTTTGCTTCACAATTGCAAAGACCTAATGCCGAAGCAGAAGCTGCTGCCAAAGCAAAGGGAAAGAGTGTAATATCTGAAGAACCAATTATCAAGGAAACTCAGAAGACATCTTTTGAACAAGATGTAGACGAGTTTATGAGGATTATAAAGAGAAGTGATTACAAAGTGGTGGATCAGCTTCACCAAACTCCCTCAAAAATCTCCATATTATCCTTGTTGATGTGTTCTGAAGCTCACAGGAATGCATTATTGAAAGTCTTGCACGCAGCATACGTGCCAGAGGAGATCACTGTTAATTAGCTAGAAACTGTGGTTGCGAATGCCAACACCAGTCATGGGCTGGGCTTCACCAATGCTGACTTAACAACTGAGGGGCGTAACCACAACAAGGCTTTACATATCACCCTAGAATGCAAAGGTGCTGTTCTATCTCATGTACTGGTGGACACTGGGTCTTCACTCAATGTTCTACCAAAGAAAGCCTTAGTGAAGCTGGAGTATGATGGCTTGGCATTGCGTCCAAGTAATTTGATGGTAAGGGCATTTGATGGCTCTAAAAGATCAGTGCTTGGAGAGATTGATCTGCCTGTGATAATCGGCCCGCAAACTTTCAAAATTACCTTCTATGTGATGGACATTCAGCCGGCCTACAGCTGTTTGTTGGGTAGACCTTGGATCCATGCCGCTGGCGCTATTACGTCTACCCTTCACCAGAAGCTGAAATTCGAGTGGGAAGGCCAGATCATCACCATCTGTGGTGAAGAAGACATCTTTGTTAGCCATCTGGCTACGTATAAGTATATTGAGATGGATGGAGAGATCCATGAAACTATGAGCCAAGGGTTTGAGGCCCTGAACATAAATGAAGCATTTGCTGTACTGGGGACCTCCATGACATCTTATCAGCAAGCCAGGAAGGTTGTTGAAGAGGGGACTGCCCAAGGCTGGGGCAAGCTGTTGCCTGTGGAGAAGAAGGAGGACAGATTTGGGTTGGGTTACAAACCAACTCAACAAGATCAATCAGAGGCTGCTAAGAAGCCCAACTTTGTCAGCGGGGGAATGCTCACCCCAGATGCAGTGAACAACTTGGAAGACAAGGATGAAAGCGACCGCAACCTGGAGAGCTGGATACGTCCAAGGATCCCGGGGAGCCAAGTCCTTAACTGGTCTTCCCAGGAAATTATAAGGGTTACTCCTGCAGAGTAATTATTATTTCCTGTATTTTTAAGCATGCATCAAGTCTTGCATCTTGCCCAAGATGACAAGACTCATTTTGTAATCGGGCCATCTTGTAATTTTGTGCAAACAGATCAATCAATGAATATCGGACATCTTTTGCAAATGAGTCTTTTTCTTTTCCGCTCACTGTTTTTCATTTTTCTTTTTGTACAAAAATAAAATGGCAATGTTTTCCAAAATGAAAACTTCATTTCACCTTTTTCTAAACAAGATTAAAATCAATCACTAAAATGAACAATCTAAACCCTTGCAGAGAGTGCCTTTCAGACTGCACCGACAACAGCACAACTATGACTCCGTATGACTTTGACAATCCAATCAATCAAGCCGATGAAGGGGTTGAAGAAGATTATAAGCTTCCTGAAGAGCTAGCCAGGTTGTTAAGGGAAAAGGAGAAGGTTATCACTCATCATCAGGAGGAGGTCGAAACGGTTAATCTTGGTACAGAAGAAGATGTGAAAGAGGTTAAGATCGGGGCCTGCCTACAAGATTCAGTGAAAGAGCAACTGATTGATATGCTTCGGGAATATGTGGATGTGTTTGCTTGGTCTTATCAGGATATGCCAGGGTTGGACACCGATATTGTCATGCACAAGCTGCCTTTGAAAGAAGACTGCCCGCCAGTAAAACAGAAGTTGCGCCGTACTCGCCCAGATATGGCAATGAAGATAAAAGAAGAGGTACAAAAGCAGTGGGACGCCGGTTTCCTTGTTGTAACTAGCTATCCGCCGTGGGTCGCTAACATTGTACCTATGCCTAAGAAAGACGGCAAAGTGAGAATGTGTGTGGACTACCGGGATCTAAACAGAGCCAGCCCGAAAGATGATTTCCCTTTACCTCACATTGATGTATTGGTTGATAATACGGCTCAGTTCTCGGTGTTCTCCTTCATGGATGGATTTTCAGGATATAATCAGATCAAGATGTCATCTGAAGACATGGAGAAGACAACTTTCATCACACCCTGGGGCACGTTCTGTTACAAGGTGATGCCATTCGGACTGAAGAATGCTGGTGCAACGTATCAACGGGCTATGGTAACATTATTCCACGACATGATCCATAAAGAAATTGAATGTTATGTGGATGACATGATTGCCAAGTCCCTCACTGAAGAAGACCACCTGGTAAATCTGTTGAAGCTATTTAAGCGTCTGAGGAAGTACCAACTGAAGTTGAACCCCAACAAATGCACATTCGGGGTGCGATCCGGTAAGCTGCTGGGATTTATCGTAAGTGAAAGAGGGATTGAAGTTGACCCTGACAAAGTTAAAGCCATTCAAGAAATGCCTGCACCGAAGTCAGAAAAAGAGGTTCGGGGGTTTCTAGGTAGATTGAACTACATTTCAAGGTTCATATCTCACCTTACGGCAACCTGTGAACCCCTGTTCAAGTTGTTAAGAAAAGAAAAAACGGTCAGGTGGAACAAAGACTGCCAAAGGGATTTTGATAAGATCAAGGAATATTTACAAGAACCTCCGATCCTTATGCCTCCAGTCGAAGGAAGACCTCTAATAATGTACTTGACAGTATTAGAAGAGTCAATGGGGTGTGTGCTGGGCCAGCATGACGAGTCTGGTCGAAAAGAGTATGCAATATACTACCTAAGCAAAAAGTTTACCGACTGTGAACAACGCTATTCACTGCTCGAGAAAAATTGTTGTGCTTTAGTGTGGGCTGCTCGCCGACTAAGGCAGTATATGTTGACCCACACTACTTTGTTGATATCAAAGATGGACCCAGTTAAGTACATTTTTGAGAAGCCAGCACTTACCGGACGGGTTGCAAGATGGCAAATGATCCTCACAGAATATGACATTCAGTACACATCCCAAAAGGCCATCAAAGGCAGTGTATTGTCTGATTATCTTGCTGAGCAACCCATTAATGATTACCAGCCTATGAGATTTGACTTCCCTGATGAAGACATCATGTTCATAAAAGCAAAAGATCATGAAGAGCCTGTTCACACTGAAGGGCCTGACCCCGAAGAAGAATGGACTATGATGTTTGATGGGGCTGTTAATATGAATGGTCGTGATGTTGGTGCAATACTCATTACACCTAAGGGAGTTCACATGCCTTTCTCGGCAAAACTCACCTTTAACTGCACTAACAACGAAGCTGAATACGAAGCTTGCATTATGGGTCTTGAGGAAGCCATTGACCTCAGGATCAAGACTTTGACTGTGTTTGGAGATTCAGCTCTGGTAGTTAATCAAACCAACGGCAAATGGTACACACACCAGGATCATCTGATACCTTATCGGGATTATACAAGGAGGTTATTGACTTTCTTCACAACAGTCAAGCTTGAGTATATCCCACGAGACAAAAATCAGTTCGCAGATGCTCTGGCTACCATTTCATCCATGATCAAAGTTCAAGCTACCAACTTTGTGCCTCAGATTTCAGTATCCAGACTTGACAGACCAGCATATGTGTTCTCAGCAGACCTTGCTAAAGATGATAAGCCTTGGTTCCATGACATTAAATGCTTCTTGGAGGATCAAACATACCCACCTGGGGCATCTTCCAATGATAAGAAGACATTAAGAAGGCTAGCTGGTAGTTTCTTTCTGAATGCCGATGGTTCCCTGTACAAGAGACACTTTGATATGGTACTCCTCAGATGCGTTGATAGAACAAAGGCAGGCTTGTTAATGCACGAAGTGCACGAAGGATCCTTTGGTACCCATGCGGGAGGGCATGCTATGGCTAAAAAGCTGTTAAGATCAGGCTATTACTGGATCACAATGGATGCTGACTGTTGTGCCTATGCCAGAAAATGCCATAAATGCCAGATTTATGCGGATAAGGTGCATGTGCCTCCCAATCCTCTGAATGTGATGTCTTCACCTTGGCCCTTTGCCATGTGGGGCATTGATATGATTGGCAAAATTGAACCAACTGCTTCCAACGGCCACAGGTTCATCCTGGTTGCCATTGACTATTTCACCAAGTGGGTCGAAGCAGCTTCCTATGCAAATGTTACGAGGCAAGTGGTAGCCCGATTCCTGAAGAGAGACATCATCTGTCGATATGGAGTGCCCGAGCGAATCATTACTGATAATGGTTCCAATTTAAACAACAAAATGATGGTAGAGCTGTGCCGGGACTTCAAGATTCAACACCACAATTCTTCTCCTTACAGACCAAAGATGAATGGCACTGTTGAGGCAGCTAACAAGAATATCAAGAAGATTGTGCAAAAGATGGTGGTCACCTATAAAGACTGGCATGAAATGCTACCTTTTGCCTTGCATGGGTACCGTACGTCAATCAGAACATCCACTGGGGCAACACCGTATCAGCTTGTGTATGGTATGGAGGCAGTCCTACCTGTTGAAGTTGAATTACCCTCCCTGCGGGTACTAATGGATGTTAAGCTAAACGAAGCAGAATGGGTCTGGTCCCGATACGAGCAACTGAGTCTGATTGAAGAGAAGAGATTGGCTACAATCTGTCATGGGCAGCTGTATCAGAAAAGAATGAAGAAAGCCTTCGATCAGAAAGTCAGGCTCCGAGAGTACCAAGTAGGAGATCTTGTGCTGAAAAGACTCCTCCCTCCTCATACAGACCACAGGGGCAAGTGGACTCCGAACTATGAAGGGCCATTCGTAGTAAAGAAAGTTTTCTCTGGTGGAGCGCTGATGCTCAGTACTATGGATGGTGAAGACTTCCCGTCCCCTGTGAATTCAGATGCAGTTAAAAAATACTTCGCATAAAACGACCCGCTGGACATAAAAACAGAATGTAAGTCCAGGAAAAAATAGGGCATCCCGGCGAGTCAAAAACTGAATAAGAGACTCGGGCAAAAATAAGGGAAATAAATAAAAAATGTACACCCGCTGAGTTGAAAAGCCGCATTGGACAACTCAAGCAAAAATGGGTATTCCGATGGATTGAAAACCCGAAAGGGCGATCCATGCAAAATAAGGGAATAAGCGAACAACTGCATTCTGAATTCGTCTGTATCACTTACAACTTGATAAGCTTTGAAAGGTTCGAACGTCGGTCGGAATCAGCCTTCTTCAGAAAGCAAGACGAGAAGAACGCCAAATGTCATACGAGTCATAGCAAAAGGGAAGCTCCTTGAAGCGTCGTCAACATTGCCAACCTTTTTGTTTTCTCAATTTGTAACAATCTCCTCATTTTAGGGGATTTGTTTCTTTGACTGTATCTTGCCAATTCAGGGCACACGAATTAATAAGATCAGACTTTCAGTCATGTTTCGTCTCGTACATTTTATTTTCATTTGCAAAAAACGTCTGATGTCTTTAAAATACTGATTGCATAAATACAGATGCTTCTCTTCTAAAAAATACGTGCTTGCAGGAAATATACTTACTCCCGGGAGTGTCTGAACTCTTAGGATGGAATCCGGTAAGGGATACCTCGGGATTACTTGTGCGTTTCTCTGTCTTTTTAAAATTGCAGGTATTCAAAGCACAACATGGGGCATGAAAGCTTCACCCCAGCAAGCTGGCAAATCATTATCTACTCAGTCTTAGCACCGGAGGTGCTGTCTCCCCAGCTGAGTTGCCATTTATTATTCCTCCTCGGCCAATTACAAAATCCAGGGAACCACCTCCCCACAGAGTGTCAACCTCTATCCAGAAGAGCAACGCATGAAGAGCTCACAATAGAGTGAAGAAAGCTTCTACAAACCCCCAGCTGGGTCCCCCATTACAAGGATATGTCCATCAATGACCTATTCCCCCAAGCAAAGTCATACATGACAGATCTACCAGTGATCTCCTCCCCAGCTGGGATATTCTTCAAGAAGATCAGCCAGAGATCTTCGCCACAAAGGGATCCGAATCCTGGATCGGTGTCTTTGCATAATCATAGCATTCGCATCATATTCTCCCCACAGAGCGTAGCATTCCGTCTAATACGGAGCATTACGGCAAAAATCAAACATATTGCATAATCATAAGCCATGTTCTGAATCAAACACTTGTGAATACTGACAATCCATCAACAATATACAGGAAACTCCCCAGATTCCCCGGCAGAGAGCCAAGGCACCTTCTGTAAAGATACAGATACTTCCTGGCACCCGTCCGTGTCATATCCCCAGTAGAAAGCCAAAGCGTCCCCTTTGAACTCGCCGTACAAATACATATACATACCAAATCCTTGACACCTATCCGTGTCACCTTCCCCAGCATAGTTACCTAAATACTTTGTAGATCATATATTTGTTTATAATGCACTTTTTCAGATAGACACTCGTCCGTGTCTTACTCATACTTTTTACTCATACAGATACTCGTCCGTATCTTGTATATATCACTTAAATCCCCTCAGATCCGACACTCGTCTGTGTTCTTTGTTAACCAGTTGGTACTCGTCCGTATCATCATCTCTGAACATGCGTCAAGCGTTTGTTTCTACTGATACTCGTCCGTATCATAATATTAAGGATGCTCGTCCGCATATTTAATCTATACACCGCGTCAAACACTATTGTCTTCTTGAATATAGACACTCGTCTGTGTCTACTATTCCCCAGAAGAGTCCCAGCAAATCCCAATGAATTATTTCCTTCCTATCCGACATTCGTCCTATGTCGTGATATTTTCAGCAGCCGTACCCTGCTAGGTGATCGTCCTTCACCTCTTGATGATCGTCCTTCATCATTCCCAGTGGAGTCTCTATTCATTAGAACCCCTTCTTATCCGACATTCGTCCTATGTCGTGACATTTTCAGCAGTCGTACCCTGCTAGGTGATCGTCCTTGTCGCGGTGAGAATCGGATACCAAGCTATTGATTGAGCTTGAATCGCAAAACTTTTATGTTCACCACCGACTTTAATTTAATCCAAAGGGAAAAGGGAAAAAGATCGTAAAAACCCTAAATGAGGAGAAACTAGGTTCGGGGGTTGATTATACCTAGGGAAGGTGTTAGCATCCTAAGCATCCGCAGTATCCTACGGGAACCTCTTGTTAATATTTGTATTTTTGTTGTTTATTGCTTGTTAAAATTAAGGGAACCTAAGGTTTTATTTCTAATGGTGCTCGCACAACATCGCATCGATGCCTACGTATCGGGTATAGAATCAGAGCACTCGTAGTTCTCCTAAAGATTAACGAACACTTGGTTACGCTCAAGGTTCGCGGGGGAAGGTAAGTGTTATGGCAAACACTCACGTGACTTAACAAAGTCACAAAAAGTTGTAAAATAAAACACTAAGGACCTAATGGCTAAGGACCTAAGGATGAGGGACCTAATTGCTAAGGTCAAAGAAAAAGAAGGACCTAATTGCTAAGGTCAAAATGGAATTAGGGATTGCTAAACTTCCTATGACATTGAGTCAACTGCAGGAGTTCTTTCCCTTTTGGATTGAAAAGCAAAAACAGAAAGTAAATAAATAAAGGTGTGCAAGCTCCTAAGACTAGGCATAGGTTGCTACTTGCGAAAATAAATTGGATAAAGTAAATGGAAAATGCAAAGACAAAGGCTTAGTAACTGGCTATGGCTCGATATATGGATCGAGAATGCTGAGGTGGAAAACAAGCGCAGTGCGACAATTTGTTTAAGTTAAAAGTTGTGAAGTGTAAGGAACTGTGCAGATGGCGATCGTAAACGACCGACTTACGTGTGTGAATGAAGTGTAGTGAATTTCAATTGGCGTTGGACCAAGGAATTTATTATTTTGAAAATTAAATTAAATGGTGTAAACTTGCGAGAAGTAAATAATTAATAATAAATGAAATAAATTGAAATATAGAATGAAATGGATTAAATAAATTAAATAGAAATAAATAATGAATTAAATGGAATAAGAAATAAATAAATGTATGAAATAGAAATAAATAAAATGCATGGCCTCATATGGGTCACGATTAATCGGAAACGATTTATCGTGACCTTTGTCATATCATCGGCCCTAAATAGTGATTAAATCGGTAGTAGCAAATCTAAACAAATTTATTAGAAACTTAATAGAAAATAAATAAAAAAAAATGGTCTCATAATAATTTCGATAACATTGGTTAAAACCGAATATTAAGAAAATATAATTATATCATAGACCCCAAAAATCAAATAAAACACCCCTTCTTTTAACATTTTTTAATTCAAAAGATTATCAGTAAATAAAAAAAAGAAATTAAAGGAATTAGAAATAAAAGAAATGATTCTTAAAAAAAAAAAAAAAATTAATAAAAAATTAATAAAAAATTAAAAAAGAAACAAAAGGAATGTTGCGTTGGATTTGGTGGGGTGAGAGGGTGCGAATCAGGTGGGCCTAGGACCCAATAACAAACATTATCAGAAACATGCAAAAATAAAAATTAAATTAAATTAAAAAAACAAAGCAGTGAGATGCATTCCCTGAAAACCACGGTTTAGGGACATAACCAAAAAAAATAAGAGTTCATCACAAAATGCGATTCAACACCAGATTGGAAAAAGTTATCTGAAAACCACCCTCAACAAGTGAATCGGCGGCGGGCTCCTCATTTCCAGACCTCACTCACGGCTCTCCCTAGATGGCGCGGCGGATTTTCATTCGGCTGTGGCGAATCTGGTTTCGGGTTAGGGTGTTCGGATTTGGGTTTGATGGTGGCGGCGAGAAGGATGAGTGTTCACGGATCTAATCACGGTTTCGGCGTGGATTCTCGCACGGTTGTCTGCACGATTGGGTTCTCGTGGTTCAGATTCTGGTTCGTTTTCAAGGTTTTGTGGTGAGTTTCAGTGGCCGGTTCGGTTTCCGCGGATTTTAGTGATGGTTTGGTGATTGTTGGATGGTGGTTCACGGGTATCTCTCAGCTTGCTCTCTGCGGTTTCTCCCTCGTGTTTTCAACTCTCAGTCTCAAACAGTGTGAATTGGGTGTTCGGCGGTGGACTCAAGGTGGTGAACGGCGAGGCAGGACTCACGGTTTATGAGGTTGCGGCTGGGTTGTTCTGGATTTCGTGACCGAAACAGGTTTGTTGTTGTTGTTGAAGGATTTCCGGCTCTGTTTCAGTGGCGATGATGTGGTGATGGTGACAAGGTTTCGGTGAAGATGTTCAGAGCTCTTTTTTTTTTATATGAAAAGGGTGAAGACGGTGATGAGGCGTTTCAGGATTGAAGGTAAGATCGTGGATTCCAACACGGTTAAGTTGTTCTGGGTTTGTTTCGGTTTGTGTTTAGAGTTTGCGTTTTGGATTTTTGGTCCAGGTTGAGTTGAAGGATGAGTTTAACAGGTGGTGGTTATGTTTGGTGGCTGAAGGTTGTATTGAGCAGTGGGATTGGATGGCGGTTCCGCGGTTTCGCACAGCGGCTCTCAGTGTTGGTAATGAGCGTTTCTGGATTGGTTTTCGTTTGCAGGTCGGTGGTGGTGGGCGATGGTTTTTGTTGAGGATTGTGGACGAAGGGTGATGGTTATGGTTGGTGGCTGAAGGTTGTTGTGATGTCAGTTCCGGTTTGTGGTTTTCGGATGGTTATGCAGGTTCGAGTTGTGTTATGCGACGGTGTTACAAGGTGACTCGCGGGGAAGGGTTTAAGGTGAGTTTTTTTTTGTGCGGTTTCGGTTTTAAAGGTTTCTGTTAGTGTGTATTCATGGCTTGATTTTCTGTGTGATGTTTTTTCTCTTTGTGATTTAATTGAGGATGGTTCAAAGTTTCAGGTTCAATGGTTGCTTATGGAGATGAAGATGGCGGTGATGGTTTGATGGTTTGGCTTTCGGTGTTCGGGATGCGGTTAGTTGTTGCTGTGGAATGTTTAGGAATAGAAGAAAATGCACAGGTTATTTTGATGTATGAGAGATGGAGGGAGTTTGATGTTTGTTGAAGGTTGTGTTCCCCTTTCTGTGAGGTTGAAAGGTGGTTTTCGGTGGCTGTGATATTGAAGTTATGTTGATGGTGGTTTCATGGTTTCAATGCGGTTTATGGAAAGTGGGTATTGGTTTCGAAACTGATTTTTCAGGTTTGGAGGTTGTATGATGTTGATGAGAGCTAGCCTTGACAGAAGCAACATCAGTTGGATCTGTGGAGGTGGTGATGGTGGCTTTTTGATGTGACGGTGATGGTTTTTACTTTTTGCAAGTGAGTGATGGTGATATTGGGAAAAAAAATGAGGATTTGTTTCTGGTGTTTATTTTTTATTCTGGATCTGTTTCTTTTTGCAGGTGATTTGATGAAGGTGGAAGAAAAGTTTTGATTATTATTATTGAAAGTTATTTTCTGTTGTTGAAAGAGAATAGAGGTCAATGAAGGTTTGTGATTCATGATATTTTTGCTCTGCTTCTGGTTTTCTTTGAAAGTCGGCTATCTGATGTTTTTCTGGCCTTTGTTTTTTTGTGAAATTTTATTAAGTTTTGTTTTGGTGTATGCAGACTTAAATTGGAAATGAAGCTAAAAAAAGGAAAATTAAACAATGACAAAATGCTGGGGAAAAAAAAGTGAAAGAAAGAACAATACCGACCCGAAAGTTATCGGGGTGACGAATCCTCAACGGTAAGCCTCCTCACTCCTCTTCCTATGCTGTTCTTCTGAGATTTTCGCTATTGTGAGACTTTGAGGGCTGATTTCTTTTTTGTTTTGGAGCTGAATTTTTGGTATATTTGAATGTAACAGTGGGGTTTTTTAAGGGCTGTTTCTGGGTGTTTTTGTGGTTTTGTGTTTTTGTGGTTTTGATGAAATGAAACAGTATGTTTTGTGGGGCTGCTTGATGGTTTTTGTTGAGACTGTTTGTAGTGTGTGTTGAGGCTGGGTTTGGGACTATTTTTGTTGTTTGATGGCTGTTGTTTTAGAGCTGATTTTTGTTGTTTGATGGGGCTGCTCTTGTGTACCCTTTTGCAATGTAACAGTGTCAATATATAAGACTTGGTTTAGGGTTTGTATTATGAATTTGAATTCTGTACTATGAAACTTGTAGGTGAAGGGTTGGAGGCAAGGGGACAAGTGCTGAATTTTGCAGCAGTGGGTGGAGAAATGGAGCAGGGAGCAGGCCTGTTTTGGGGCTGTTTGTGTGCTGTGGGGCTGATTGTGCTGCTGCATTTTGTAGTCTTGTGCTGAATTTTTTTGGTACAATTTTCTTTCTTTTTTTCTCTTCTATGTAATTGTAAAACATGCTGATGTAAATATGGCAAAAATTGTGAACTTGAATTTATGAAAAATTGAATAAATTATGTGATTATGTAAATGATAAATGACTAAAAAAAAGTGTTTGAACAAATATGAATGAGTTATGAAAAATAATGACACATGAGCATAATGGTATTGACATGGGATTGAATTTAAAATTTAAAATTGGAAATGATTCTTGAATTGAAATTGGAAATGATTTTTTTGAACATGACTTGGAACTTGATTTTAAAATATTAAAAATTGAAATTGGAACTTGAAGCTTGTGAATAGAAATTGGGAATAGAAGTTGGAATTAAAAAAATTATACACTTATAATATAAACTTAGAAGAAGAAATAAAAGTGGAAATAAAATTTGGAATTGAGAATAGAAATAATAAAAAAAAGCTTTGCAAATGAAATGGACATAAAATTTAAGTTCAAAATTTGAGAATGAATTAAGAACTAAGAAGTAGAAATTAAAAGAAAATAGAAACTTAAAAAAAAAGAAATAGAAAAAGGAAATTAAAATTAAAATTAAAACATGAGTTAAAGAAGTTAGAAATGTGAAATATAAATTGAATATATACCAAAAACTTGAAAGTGGAAAGAAATTAAAATTAAATAAAAAAAACTTGAAAATGAGTTAGAAGCAACAAAGTAAATTTTTTTTTATTTCTCTGCTAAATGAAATGAACGATGATTATGATATGAGCGATTAGGGGTAAAATTTGGGGTGCGACAGTTGCCCCTATTTAAATAACTTTACCAGATGGCATGAATGACGATAGGCACTCATGAGATCATGGTGAAAGGTATTTAAATACAGAAATAACCGGAAATTTTGCCCCTAAATGCAATGCTATGCCGGACTACAAACTATCTAATTCTGCAACAACTATGCAATGAAATGATGATCATGGTATGAATGATTAGAATGAGAATGTCGACGACCACAAGCCAAGACTCCTGGGGATGACAGACACTGGGGACGACAGACAAAAATGGGACATATTCAAAGTGATGAATCAACAGGTTCAAGTGTAACTGTTGACACTAAGAATAACAAAAGACGGGAACAAAAGGAAATCCAACGCGTTGGATCAACGAACACAGACAAAACAAAATAAATTTCAAAGTGACTGCACAGTGGCTCGATGCGACCAACTGACACCAAGAATACAAACAAGACAAGGAAATAAATTGAAGTGGTAGATCAATGGCTCTATGCGACCAACTGACAGCGAGAATAAAAGGCAACATATTCAAAGAGGATGCGCAGCGGCACGATGCGACCAACTGACACTAAGAATACAACAAAATAAACAGTCAAAGGGAAAGTGCAGCGGCTCGATGCGACCAACTGTCACTGAAAATAATAACATAATATTCAAAGTGAATGCGCAGCGGCTCGATGCGACCAACTGACACTGAGAATAATCAACAAAAATATTCAAAATGAATACGCAGTGGCTCGATGCGACCAGCTAGCATTGGGAATGACAAACAGCTTATTCAAGGTGAATGCGCAGCGGCTCGATGCGACCAACTGACACCAAGAATAACAAAATAAATATTCAAAAAGAAAGTGCAGTGGCTCAATGCGACCAACTGTCACTGAAAACGATAAACATAATATTCAAAGTGAATGCGCAGCGGCTCGATGCGACCAACTGACACTGAGAATAATCAACAAAAATATTCAAAATGAATACGCAGTGGCTCGATGCGACCAGCTAGCATTGGGAATGACAAACAGCTTATTCAAGGTGAATGCGCAGCGGCTCGATGCGACCAACTGACACCAAGAATAACAAAATAAATATTCAAAAAGAAAGTGCAGTGGCTCGATGCGACCAACTGTCACTGAGGATGACAACAACTTATTCAAGGTGAATGCGCAGCGGCTCGATGCGACCAACTGACACCAAGAATAACAAAATAAATATTCAAAAAGAATGCGCAGTGGCTCGATGCGACCAACTGTCACTGAGGATGACAACAACTTATTCAAGGTGAATGCGCAGCGGCTCGATGCGACCAACTGACACCAAGAATAACAAAATAAATATTCAAAAAGAATGCGCAGTGGCTCGATGCGACCAACTGTCACTGAGGATGACAAAAAGCTCGTTCAAGGTGAATGCGCAGCGGCTCGATGCGACCAACTGACACCATGAATAACAACAAAAATACTCGAAGCGGAAGCACAATAGGTTCGAAACCTATTGGCACTACAAAAGAAAACCAAGATACACTCAAAGTGAATGCGCAACAAGTTAAAAGAAACCGGTTGACACTAAGAATGATAAAGGTAAAGTAGTCGAAGTATTCAAAATAGTAAATTAGCAGGTTCAAATGTAACTGCCGACACCGAGGATAAGGAAGGAAATCACAGTGATTTAGTAGCGGCTCTATGCGACCAGCTAACATTGGGGATAGAATGGAGATCATCCAAAAAATGAACCAACGGCTCTAAGCGACCGGCTAACGCAAAGAAATAACAGCAAAATATGTTGGAGCTTTCATATGAGATAAGATATCCAACCTCTGGAAATTCCTTCAGGAACCATCAGGAGAAAGGGTACAAGTATGTACAAAATCAAATTGACCTGGATTTAAGCAAAAGGTTTCAGGATCTACTTAAAAAATTTGTGCCAATGACAATTGGACTTCAAGGAGATACTGGTGGTCATAAAGACAAATACCAAACACAAATAGAAGTCCACGGGGGACACCAGCAATTACTGGGGACAAAACAAATGGTAAACCACTTCGGGTACCAACAACAATGAATTTTCAAATTGAACACTAATGATATCTGGACCTGGAGTTAGACAGACGACAACTGGGGAAAGACAAATGCTAATGTCAAATGCGCATGATTGAGCATGATGCGAATGATCATGATATGCAAATGTTGACTCCAAAGAGACAGAGAGTTTTGACAAGACTCAAAGGGGAGTAGGCTCTCAACACCAATACTCAGATGAGCAATATGAAAAACGCTGGGGAGATGTCTTCGAACTTGGAAATCATGCTTGGTCCAAGGATCCATCCAATAGTGTTATCAGTTTTGAACTTCTATGGGGATTTCTGAAATAAAAGCATAAAAGTGTTGTTGCAAACCAGGACTTCTTGGGGAAACAGAAGGTTTTTTTTTTCAATTTTCCAAAGTCAAAGAAACTTAAAAGTTTTTCAGTGTGTATTCAAAAAACATTTTTCCTTAAAAAAAACTTGTCATTTTCAGAGTTAAATTGTAATCAAGTGATGGCATTTTGCATAACAAAGGAAAATAAGAGATTGAACAACAAAATTCATAGGCAAAGTTGGTATTTTATTCAAGAATGGTAGCTTGCCAATGGCAAAAACTCCATGGGAAATTACAATTTGAAAATGGCAATGGGGAAGGGTCTACATTGAATCCAACGACCACTACAATCCCTAATAACTAAGACTGCCCGACACCTTGCTTCCGACGAGAGCGATTGGATCGATCTTCCAGTGTGATTCTTCAGCAATGGTAAACACCATCTGACACAGTCAAATGCCTTTGTCCCTAACTTTTGCCTGGACCGCCCTTTCGGGTTTTCAATCCACCGGGACGCTCTTTTTTGCCTAAGCCGCCCTTTCGGGTTTTCAACTTAGCGAGCTCTTATTTTTCATTTTTATCCCTAACTTTTGCCTGGATCTCCTTCATAGGTTTTGATCCACCGGGATACCCATTTTTGCCTAGGTCGCCATTTCTGGTTTTCGACCTATCGGGTTTTATTTAGGCATAATATTTTTTGACTGCATCAGAATTCACCGGGTGTTTCGGCTGTTCACCATCCATAGTTGTAAGGATTAAGGAACCTCCGGAAAATGCCATCTTCACAACATATGGGCCTTCATAGTTAGGACTCCATTTTCCACGCATGTCTTTGTGGACTGGCAAGATTTTCTTGAGTACAAGATCTCCTTCTTTGAATTCTCGGATACGGACTTTCTTGTCAAATGCTCTCTTGATGCGCTTCTGGTACAACTGGCCATGGCACATGGCAGTCATTCTCTTCTCGTCAATGAGGTTCAGTTGGTCAAACCTGCTCTGGACCCACTCAGCTTCCTCCAGTTTGGTTTCCATCAAGATTCTCAAAGATGGTATCTCTACTTCAATAGGGAGAACTGCATCCATCCCATACACCAGAGAGAAAGGGGTTGCCCCTGTTGAAGTGCGGACTGATGTCCTGTATCCGTGTAAAGCATATGGTAACATCTCGTGCCAATCTTTGTAAGTTTTTACCATCTTCTGCAGAATCTTTTTGATGTTCTTGTTTGCAGCTTCAACAGCTCCATTCATCTTCGGACGATACGGAGAAGAGTTATGATGTTCAATCTTGAATGTCTCACACAGCTCTTTCATCGTTTTGTTGTTCAAATTGGTCCCATTATCTGTGATGATTCGGCTTGGGATCCCATAGCGGCAGATAATTTGGTTCTTGATGAAACGGGCAACCACTTGCTTTGTTACATTGGCGTAGGAAGCTGCTTCTACCCACTTGGTGAAGTAATCGATTGCAACCAAGATAAACCGATGGCCATTGGAAGCTTTAGGCTCGATTGCCCCTATCATGTCAATGCCCCACATTGAGAAAGGCCAAGGCGATGATAGAACATTCAAAAGTGTTGGAGGTACATGCACCTTGTCGGCATAAATCTGGCATTTATGACACTTCCTGGCATACTTGAAACAATCTGATTCCATGGTCAACCAGAAGTATCCAGCTCTCAAAATCTTCCTGGACATGGCATGTCCATTGGCATGTGTTCCAAATGATCCTTCATGGATTTCCCTGATCAATAGGTCTGCTTCGCGCTTGTCCACACATCTGAGCAGAACCATATCATGATTTCTCTTGTAAAGAACATTGTTGCTGAGGAAGAATTTGGACGCCAATCTTCTCAGAGTCTTCTTGTCTAGATTTGTTGCATCAGCTCGGTACTCCTGATTCTGCAGATAGTTCTTGATGTCGTAGAACCACAGTTTCTCATCAGTTTCTTCTTCGACCAGTAGACAGTAAGCTGGTGCAGTTCTTCGCTCGATTGTAATGAGTGGGGCTTCATTAAGAAATCTGACTTGAAACATAGAGGCCAACATAGCCAAGGCGTCTGCTATTTGATTCTCTGCCCTTGGAACGTGATGGAAAGTGACTTCATCAAAGTATTTGATCAATTCCACAATGTGGGCATGGTATGGGATCAACTTCTCGTCACGGGTCTCCCATTCACCTTTGACTTGGTATATGACTAAAGCTGAGTCTCCATATACATCCAGAATCTTGATTCTAGTATCAATTGCAGCTTCGATACCCAAAACACAAGCTTCATACTCAGCAATATTGTTTGTACATTCGAAACATAATCTGGCTGTGAAAGGAGTATAACCACCATCAGGATTCATCAACACAACCCCTACACCATGCCCCATGTAGTTAGAGGAACCATCAAACATCATCTTCCAACGAGACCCTGGCTCGGGACCTTCATCTGGACCTGGAACTTCACAATCCTTTATCAACATAATGTCCTCGTCCGGGAAATCGAATTTCAAAGGTTCATAATCTTCGACAGGATGATCAGCAAGGTATTCAGATAAAACACTGCCTTTAATGGACTTCTGGGTTACATACTGGATATCATATTCGGATAACAACATGTGCCAACGGGCGAGTCTTCCAGTCAAAGCAGGCTTCTCAAAGATGTACTTTATTGGATCCATTTTCGAGATCAACAAAGTAGTGTGACAAATCATGTACTGCCGGAGGCGTCTAGCAGCCCATGCCAAGGCACAGCAAGTCTTCTCTAAAAGTGAGTATTTGCTCTCACAGTCTGTGAACTTCTTGCTTAAGTAATAAATGGCGTGCTCCTTACGACCAGTTTCATCTTGTTGGCCTAAAACACAACCCATAGAACCTTCAAGTACAGTGAGATACATGAAAAGAGGCTTCCCTGGAGTAGGTGGGATCAAGATAGGAGGTTCTTGCAGATAAACCTTAATCTTCTCAAAAGCCAGTTGACAATCAGGACTCCACTCAATTGCTTGATTCTTCCGGAGTAACTTGAATAAAGGCTCGCAAGTAGCAGTCATGTTGGAGATGAATCTGGAGATGTAGTTCAATCTTCCCAGGAAACCTCTGACTTGCTTTTCTGTTTTTGGAGCTGGCATCTCTTGAATTGCTCTGACCTTATCTGGATCTACTTCAATTCCTTGCTGACTAACAATAAAACCAAGTAACTTCCCTGATCGGACACCAAAAGTACACTTAGCTGGATTCAGACGCAATTGGAACTTTCTGAGACGCTCAAATAACTTCAAGAGATGATTCAAATGATCCTCCTCACTTTGTGATTTGGCAATCATATCATCCACATAGACTTCTATCTCTTTATGCATCATATCATGGAAAAGGGTGACCATTGCCCTCTGATAGGTGGCTCCTGCATTTCTGAGACCGAATGGCATGACTTTGTAACAATAAGTTCCCCATGGTGTGATGAATGTAGTCTTTTCCATATCGTCAGGATCCATCTTGATCTGGTTGTATCCTGAAAACCCATCCATGAAGGAGAAAACAGCAAATTTAGCAGTGTTGTCAACCAAAGTATCAATATGCGGGAGAGGGAAATCGTCCTTCGGACTGGCTTTGTTCAAATCCCTATAGTCCACACACATTCTGACTTTGCCATCTTTTTTAGGGACTGGCACAATATTAGCTACCCACTCAGGGTACTTTGCAACTGCGAGGAATCCAACATCAAACTGTCTTTTGACCTCTTCTCGAATCTTCAGAGCCATGTCTGGTCTTGTTCTTCGAAGCTTTTGCTTTACAGGAAGACAATCTGGTCGGAGAGGCAACTTGTGGACCACTATGTCTGTGTCTAAACCGGGCATATCCTGATATGACCATGCAAACACATCTACATACTCTCTGAGAAGCTTGACCAATCTTTCTCTGATGTCTGCCCCAAGTGTTGTACCAATCTTGACTTCCTTCTCATCTTCGTCAGTGCCAAGGTTGATGGTCTCAACCTGCTCCTTATGTGGCTGAAGATCTGTGTGCTCATTCTCAACCAATCTTGCCAGTTCTTCGGGAATGTCACAATCTTCCTCACTTTCATCTTCCGCTTGGTAGATGGGCGAATCAAAGTTAGGAGAGAATGTAGATTCATTGGATTCAACAGGGTTTTCGTTTATTCTGCATATGATAATGATTTGCTTTTATTAAAAGTGAAAAATAGAGAAATGCAAGAGAAAAAACTTTTTTATTTTTATTGGTTTTGAAAGATTGCCATTTTCTTTTAAAAGTGAAAAGAGAGAAAAACAGTAAATGATCAAAATAAGAGTTTAACAAAATGCCTTCATTGATAATAACTTTAAAAATGAGAAGGGGCCCTACAAAATACTCCCATAGCCTTGGGCAGAGCTAGGGAACTTTGAAAACATTTAAAAAACAACAAATTACTTCGACAATGGAAAAAACTCTGGGATCTCGACCGCCTCCCAATTGTCCAAGGCTTCTTCACACTGATACACCAAGTGATTCACATCTTCATCTTCAGAAACTCCATCAATTGCATTGACCTGATAACCAGCACTGGAAAACACCTCTTGAATGGTCTTCAGACGTCCTTTAACGGAGGTTGACGCTTCTTCCTTCGCATGAGTTGGTTTGTAACCCAACCCACAACGATCTAGCTTCTGCTTGACTTCGATGACATCACCCCAACCTTCATAGCTTCTTTCTTCAATGGTGGAAATGGTACTCTTCAGCGATGCAAAAGATGGGATACCCTTCCCTTTCGGTTCCTCTACTTCCAGAAGGACAACATTGGCTATCTCAAGAGCTTGGAAAGAAGTTTCCAAAGCATCTTCATCAGCCTCAATATAACTAAAGGATGAAAGGTTGCTAACCATGAGATCTTCTTCCCCAGATACGGTTACCAGCTTGTTATTGACTACAAACTTCATCTTTTGATGCAGGGTAGAAGTGACTGCCCCAGCAGCATGGATCCACGGTCTTCCCAGCAAGCAGCTGTAATTAGGATTGATGTCCATGACCTGGAAAGTGATTTTGAAGACCTGTGGCCCAATCAAGATTGGTAGGTCTACTTCTCCAATAACGGTTCTCCTTGACCCATCAAATGCTTTTACAATCAGTGCACTGGGCACCATCTCTGCCCCTTGATAAGATAATTTAGCAAGTGTTCTTTTCGGCAAAACATTCAGTGAAGATCCTGTATCCACAAGAACTCTTGCTAAAGTATCCTCTTGACATTTCACTGATATGTGGAGAGCACGGTTGTGGTCCAAACCCTCCTTTGGAAGATCCTCCATACTGAAACTGAGGTTGTTACACGCAGTGATATTGGCAATGACTCCATCGAACTGATTCACTGTTATATCATGCGTAACATGTGCTTGAGCTAGCAACTTCTGAAGTGCACTTCGATGAGCCGGAGAATGCATAAGAAGTGATAGGATAGATATTTTGGAAGGCGTTTGATGCAGCTGATCAATGACCTTATAATCACTCTTCTTTATGATTCTGAGGAACTCTGCATCCTCTTCTCCCAAGACTACCTCTTTATCTTTGTTGGCAACAGCTGGAATGACTTCTTTAGGCGGAGCCGTATGGGCCTGTTGAGTGTAAACACGACCACTGCGAGTCAAACGACCTGCACCCGCTATATCAGTACTTGCAACTTTTGAACCTTCCTTCTGATTAGCTTTATCGATCTTCTGATGAACTTTTCCTGTATCGTACTTCCAAGGAACTGCTTTAGTGTCTTCATAACGGAAAGAGTTACTCCTTTGTTCTAACCTTGGCTCAGGTATGTTGAAAATTGGCACCACAGATTCTGGAGTATTGAAGATAGGTTGAGCCCCTGAAGATTCAGGCAGGTTGAACACTGGCACCCAGGTAGAATCAGATTCCGGCAAGTTGAAGATGGGTTCAATTACTGCCACTTCATTCTTCTTCATATGACTGCTCACTTGTAAGACACCTTCATCAATCAAATCTTGAACATCTTTCAGGACCAATTCACATCCCCTTGGACTATCAACACAACCTTCACAATTCTGATGACAGCTCTTCAGTATACCCGCCTCTACTAACTTCGCATGGAAGTCTCTAAGCGGGGTCTTGATCTCGGTGGCGTTGAAAATCAAGCCTTCTTCGGACTCGTCAACAATGGCATTTATAGACCCATGCTTGGGTAAAGGATTATCTTTGACATTCGGACCAGTATTCCCAAATGACAGAATGTTCTTCTCCACCAAATCTTTCACGATGTACTTCAAAGCATAACAACCTTCCAAATCGTGCCCCGGGGCACCTTCATGGAATAAACAGTGGGCATTTGGGTTATAATTTGGCGGAAGCGGACTTGGTGGAGGACCCAAAGGCCTGGGAGTAACCAAACCTTTCTTCAGCAGTGAAGGATATAACTCAGTATAAGTTATAGGGATTCGAGGATTTGGAGGCCTTCCACCTGGTCTTCTATTCTGAAAATTGGGATTTGGATGAGGAGCTGGAGTCCTCTGCTGGTAGGCTGAAGCATTGGGCGCTTATTGATAGCCTGGATTGTTGTGCACGGGTTGATAAGGTTGAATCATTGGAGCCGCTTGTTGGTACATCGGTACTGCTTGAGTTGGCCGATACATGGGGACTTGTGGATTAAATGATGGTTGAACCGCCGCTACATAAGGATGTTGGGCATACTGTTGTTGATGAGCATACTGCTGTTGACGAGCATACTGCTGCTGAGCCATAGGTGAAGGTCTCTGCCAAAGCGGATTTCTTCTTTGACTTGTCATTATGGCGTTCGTCTCACCCTCCTTCTTCTTGTGGAAGTTGCTGGTAAATTTCTTAACATTACTTCCACTGCCAGTGCTGGAACTGCCAGATGCACCACTCATCTTTCCACTTTTCAAACCGAGTTCTACCTTGATTCCCACAGCCACTAGATCAGAAAAACTAGCAGTTATGCTCCCCACCATTCTCTCATAGAATTCTGGTCGCACAGTGTCAATAAACCAGTCAGCTAATTCTTTTTCAGTCAATGGGGGCTCTACTTGAGAAGCGGTCCCTCTCCACCTCTGAGCATACTCTTTAAAGGATTCAGACTCTTTCTGGGACATGCTTAGCAATTGCCTCCTATCGGGAGCAAGGTCCATGTTGTATTTGTATTGTTGGATGAAAGCATCTGCCAAGTCTTGGAAACTGCGGATCTTCGACTGGTCAAGCGTCAAATACCATTTAGAAGAGATTCCCTTCAGACTGTCTTGAAAGCAGTGGATCATTAACTTATCATTGTCCACCTGAGCAGCCATTCTTCGATAGTACATCAGGAGATGGTTCTTAGGACAAGTTGCACCCTCATACATATCAAACGTGGGTATCTTGAACTTTGGAGGTATTACCAATCCAGACACTAGACACATCTCTCTGGCAGCAGCCCCAAAGATCTGGTCACCTTCAATCGCTCTTAACCTTTTTTCAAGGGTATCAAAATTCTCCTGCATCTTCACATGTTTCTCATCCCCGTTTTCAGACATATCTGGCGCTTCATACCCTTGATGGTCATTAAAGTACGGTTGAGCACGGGTGTGCACAATGTCTTGTGTAAAATTAGCAACTGCATGATTCTCTTCATTAGTCACAGGAACAGTTTGTTGAGCAGCGAATCCCTGAGGAGGAGGCACAAAACCTTGGAAAGGAAATGCCATACCCTGAGAGGGAGGTGCGAAACTTTGAGAAGCTAAGCCTTGGGACGGAGGAAAGAAACCCTGAGCAGCAAATCCTTGGGAAGGAGGTATAAAACTCTGAGTAGCAAAACCTTGAGAAGGAGGGAAGAAACCCTGAGCAGCAAGTCCTTGGGAAGAAGGAATAAAACTTTGAGTAGCAAAACCTTGAGAAGGAGGGAAGAAACCTTGAGCAGCAAGTCCTTGGGAAGAAGGAATAAAACTTTGAGTAGCAAACCCTTGTGAAGGAGGGCAGAAACCCTGAGCAGTAAGTCCTTGGGAAGGAGGAATAAAACTTTGAGTAGCAAACCCTTGAGAAGGAGGGAAAAATCCAGGAGGAAACCCAAAGGGAGACCAGGTCACAGGGGTAGTGACTGATGACGTAGGCTGGGTCGTTGCAGTGACAATTTCAGTCGTTGCAGTAACAATTTCTGACACCACAGTCTGTTGGGTATCCATCTTCGCTCGAATGACTTGCAACATTTCCATCATCTGACCCATATCTCCACGAATATCAGAAAGCTCTTCGTTAACTCTGTCCATCTCTAGGTCTCTTTCAGCCATCCTCTTTCTGGCTTGAGCTCGAGTGTAGTATTTGCGTGAGAGCCTCAGTGTGAAAGCTGAATTGAGAGCAGATGACGGGAATGAGTTTCATGAAAAAAATGCAAATGCAATGCCAAATGTATGAGTGCAATGCAAAAATGAAAACTTATTCAAGGAACTTAAGAAACAATTTGCAAATACCAAGGAACACATAATAATCAAAAGGATGTGATTTCATTAAATTCAAAAAGTGATACAAAGTTTTGAGTACACTTTCAAAAATCCCAAACAAAGCTTAATAAAGACAAAAACAAAGTCCTAAGGAGATTCTCCTAAAAGCCTCAAGTTGAGCTTCTCGATTTGTGCCTTCATCTGAGCCCTTTCAAGCATAAGTTGATCCACGATCGACTTCCAAGAAGCGTCCTCTTGAGTGCTGGAGGAAAATAAATCCTCTTGCGCTTTCCTTTTCTTGCTGGAGAGCTCTTCTTCTTCCTTCATCTTCAGTTGTCTTCTAAGTTCCTCATTCTCACTACTGATGATCTGGTGTCGATTCTTCCATGCATTCTTCTCTCGAGACTCTTTCTCCAAATCAATCTTCAGCTTCTCTGCATCATCCATAAAGATCAGAATGGGTTTCTTGAAGGTCATAGGATCCTGGCGAGGGTAAGGCATCTTCAGACTGATTGCCCTATCTCGTACCCATTGGAGATAGGGTTCCATAGAAACACAATTCGGCTTTCCCAAGCTACTCCTCCCCTTCCTATGGATGCACTTCCAAGCTTGTACAATCTGTTTCTTGAGCTCTGGTTCTTCGTCATCTTTAAAGAAAATTCCTTCCACTTCAACACTCTTAGGTTTGTCCTTCAACGGATACCCGAGTTGGCGGCGAGCCAAAACCGGATTATAGCTGATTCCTCCCTTAGTGCCAAGAAGAGGCACATTAGCAAAATCACCACAGCTATCAATGATCAATGCTCCATCATAAACACGATTGTACCAACTAATGTCAGAGTGGGTAAGAGACATGATCCTTTGTGACCACCATAAACCATCCTTAAGGTTCCAAAATGAAGATGACTTAGGCAAGTGCGAAATAAACCACTCGTACAACAATGATGCACAACAAGTAATCATCCCTCCCTTATGGTGATTCCTCAGATGGATGGAATGGTAGGTGTCTCCGAGCAAAGTAGGGACCGGGTTCTTCTTCAGAAAGATTTTGATGGCGTTCAGGTCGACAAAGTCTTCAAAGTTTGGGAAAAACAACACTCCATATATTAGCAGAATAAAGGTCGCCTCAAAAGCTTTCATATCCTTCACACCAACAAAATTCTTGGCCTTTTCTATCAGAAACTTTGTAGGGAATCCAAAAACCTTTCCTTTATAGGTCATATTTGCCTTGACCTCAGGAACACTCAAATATGTCGCCTTTGCAATCTCCGCTTCTTCAGGGTCCTTCTCTAGAACAGGGAATGGAAACTCATCCTTAACACGTGATCCCACCAGAACTGAATACTCTTCCAAGGTAGGCGCCAATTGGTAATCAGGGAACGTAAAACAGTGGTAGAGAGGATCATAAAACTGGAGCATCACCGAGAGCAACCTTCCGTCCCACTCTGTCTTAAGCAAAGCTAAAAGTCTCCTATGCTTCTCCATGAAGGCTTCTTGATCCAAAACCAAATCTCTTAATTTCCTTAGGTCTTCAAGTTTGGGAGTTTTGAATGTGTACTTGACAGTCTTTCTTCTTCCAAAATCCATGATGATACCTATGATATTTGCAAAGATAGAGTTTCTGAGTTCCTTGAATAAATTGGTAAAAATGATGCTTCATGATGCGTGAATGCATGAATACACAAACACACACAAGGCTTAGGTTCAAAGCTTGCACGAGGTCGAAGGTTCAACCCTCCCAAAAGGTATGTATTATGAGTTTATTTGTACCTGTACAACGGGTTCTAAAAGTTCCCAGAATCATTGTCCCATCTTTCGGATATTACCGACTTCCCAACTCAACTTGGTAATCAATAATATTCTCAAGAGAGTCTCATCCGGGTGTAGTATCGCGTATCAACTATTTTGGATTTGCACCCTCATAGTCATCGCACTACATCCCTAAAAGGCCAAGTGGGGGTAAATGTTCTACGGTCCTCAACATTAACGGCTCTCAGGTCGAATATAGTAATGCTTTCACGACTGAACTCGATCAACAAAACTACATCCGAGAAGGCCTCCGCTGAGTGGTGGTGTCTCAAGTCAGCTTGATCGGGACTCAACTCCCTACAAGCCTTCTTGAATATACCACCGTCCTATCTTATTTTGCACTCAAGTCCGGGTTAGGACTTATCTCACCACACATGTAACACCCAACAAAAATCCCAAATAATAACAAGCAATACAACAACAAATATACAAAAATACAAGGTGGGCTTAACCCTCAAAAATAGTCTCCCCAGTGAAGTCGCCATTTCTGTCGCGGTGAGAATCGGATACCAAGCTATTGATTGAGCTTGAATCGCAAAACTTTTATGTTCACCACCGACTTTAATTTAATCCAAAGGGAAAAGGGAAAAAGATCGTAAAAACCCTAAATGAGGAGAAACTAGGTTCGGGGGTTGATTATACCTAGGGAAGGTGTTAGCATCCTAAGCATCCGCAGTATCCTACGGGAACCTCTTGTTAATATTTGTATTTTTGTTGTTTATTGCTTGTTAAAATTAAGGGAACCTAAGGTTTTATTTCTAATGGTGCTCGCACAACATCGCATCGATGCCTACGTATCGGGTATAGAATCAGAGCACTCGTAGTTCTCCTAAAGATTAACGAACACTTGGTTACGCTCAAGGTTCGCGGGGGAAGGTAAGTGTTATGGCAAACACTCACGTGACTTAACAAAGTCACAAAAAGTTGTAAAATAAAACACTAAGGACCTAATGGCTAAGGACCTAAGGATGAGGGACCTAATTGCTAAGGTCAAAGAAAAAGAAGGACCTAATTGCTAAGGTCAAAATGGAATTAGGGATTGCTAAACTTCCTATGACATTGAGTCAACTGCAGGAGTTCTTTCCCTTTTGGATTGAAAAGCAAAAACAGAAAGTAAATAAATAAAGGTGTGCAAGCTCCTAAGACTAGGCATAGGTTGCTACTTGCGAAAATAAATTGGATAAAGTAAATGGAAAATGCAAAGACAAAGGCTTAGTAACTGGCTATGGCTCGATATATGGATCGAGAATGCTGAGGTGGAAAACAAGCGCAGTGCGACAATTTGTTTAAGTTAAAAGTTGTGAAGTGTAAGGAACTGTGCAGATGGCGATCGTAAACGACCGACTTACATGTGTGAATGAAGTGTAGTGAATTTCAATTGGCGTTGGACCAAGGAATTTATTATTTTGAAAATTAAATTAAATGGTGTAAACTTGCGAGAAGTAAATAATTAATAATAAATGAAATAAATTGAAATATAGAATGAAATGGATTAAATAAATTAAATAGAAATAAATAATGAATTAAATGGAATAAGAAATAAATAAATGTATGAAATAGAAATAAATAAAATGCATGGCCTCATATGGGTCACGATTAATCGGAAACGATTTATCGTGACCTTTTTCATATCATCGGCCCTAAATAGTGATTAAATCGGTAGTAGCAAATCTAAACAAATTTATTAGAAACTTAATAGAAAATAAATATATAAAAAAATGGTCTCATAATAATTTCGATAACATTGGTTAAAACCGAATATTAAGAAAATATAATTATATCATAGACCCCAAAAATCAAATAAAACACCCCTTCTTTTAACATTTTTTAATTCAAAAGATTATCAGTAAATAAAAAAAAGAAATTAAAGGAATTAGAAATAAAAGAAATGATTCTTAAAAAAAAAAAAAATTAATAAAAAATTAATAAAAAATTAAAAAAGAAACAAAAGGAATGTTGCGTTGGATTTGGTGGGGTGAGAGGGTGCGAATCAGGTGGGCCTAGGACCCAATAACAAACATTATCAGAAACATGCAAAAATAAAAATTAAATTAAATTAAAAAAACAAAGCAGTGAGATGCATTCCCTGAAAACCACGGTTTAGGGACATAACCAAAAAAAATAAGAGTTCATCACAAAATGCGATTCAACACCAGATTGGAAAAAGTTATCTGAAAACCACCCTCAACAAGTGAATCGGCAGCGGGCTCCTCATTTCCAGACCTCACTCACGGCTCTCCCTAGATGGCGCGGCGGATTTTCATTCGGCTGTGGCGAATCTGGTTTCGGGTTAGGGTGTTCGGATTTGGGTTTGATGGTGGCGGCGAGAAGGATGAGTGTTCACGGATCTAATCACGGTTTCGGCGTGGATTCTCGCACGGTTGTCTGCACGATTGGGTTCTCGTGGTTCAGATTCTGGTTCGTTTTCAAGGTTTTGTGGTGAGTTTCAGTGGCCGGTTCGGTTTCCGCGGATTTTAGTGATGGTTTGGTGATTGTTGGCTGGTGGTTCACGGGTATCTCTCAGCTTGCTCTCTGCGGTTTCTCCCTCGTGTTTTCAACTCTCAGTCTCAAACAGTGTGAATTGGGTGTTCGGCGGTGGACTCAAGGTGGTGAACGGCGAGGCAGGACTCACGGTTTATGAGGTTGCGGCTGGGTTGTTCTGGATTTCGTGACCGAAACAGGTTTGTTGTTGTTGTTGAAGGATTTCCGGCTCTGTTTCAGTGGCGATGATGTGGTGATGGTGACAAGGTTTCGGTGAAGATGTTCAGAGCTCTTTTTTTTTGATATGAAAAGGGTGAAGACGGTGATGAGGTGTTTCAGGATTGAAGGTAAGATCGTGGATTCCAACACGGTTAAGTTGTTCTGGGTTTGTTTCGGTTTGTGTTTAGAGTTTGCGTTTTGGATTTTTGGTCCAGGTTGAGTTGAAGGATGAGTTTAACAGGTGGTGGTTATGTTTGGTGGCTGAAGGTTGTATTGAGCAGTGGGATTGGATGGCGGTTCCGCGGTTTCGCACAGCGGCTCTCAGTGTTGGTAATGAGCGTTTCTGGATTGGTTTTCGTTTGCAGGTCGGTGGTGGTGGGCGATGGTTTCTGTTGAGGATTGTGGACGAAGGGTGATGGTTATGGTTGGTGGCTGAAGGTTGTTGTGATGTCAGTTCCGGTTTGTGGTTTTCAGATGGTTATGCAGGTTCGAGTTGTGTTATGCGACGGTGTTACAAGGTGACTCGCGGGGAAGGGTTTAAGGTGAGTTTTTTTTTGTGCGGTTTCGGTTTTAAAGGTTTCTGTTAGTGTGTATTCATGGCTTGATTTTCTGTGTGATGTTTTTTCTCTTTGTGATTTAATTGAGGATGGTTCAAAGTTTCAGGTTCAATGGTTGCTTATGGAGATGAAGATGGCGGTGATGGTTTGATGGTTTGGCTTTCGGTGTTCGGGATGCGGTTAGTTGTTGCTGTGGAATGTTTAGGAATAGAAGAAAATGCACAGGTTATTTTGATGTATGAGAGATGGAGGGAGTTTGATGTTTGTTGAAGGTTGTGTTCCCCTTTCTGTGAGGTTGAAAGGTGGTTTTCGGTGGCTGTGATATTGAAGTTATGTTGATGGTGGTTTCATGGTTTCAATGCGGTTTATGGAAAGTGGGTATTGGTTTCGAAACTGATTTTTCAGGTTTGGAGGTTGTATGATGTTGATGAGAGCTAGCCTTGACAGAAGCAACATCAGTTGGATCTGTGGCGGTGGTGATGGTGGCTTTTTGATGTGACGGTGATGGTTTTTACTTTTTGCAGGTGAGTGATGGTGATATTGGGAAAAAAATGAGGATTTGTTTCTGGTGTTTATTTTTTATTCTGGATCTGTTTCTTTTTGCAGGTGATTTGATGAAGGTGGAAGAAAAGTTTTGATTATTATTATTGAAAGTTATTTTCTGTTGTTGAAAGAGAATAGAGGTCAATGAAGGTTTGTGATTCATGATATTTTTGCTATGCTTCTGGTTTTCTTTGAAAGTCGGCTATTTGATGTTTTTCTGGCCTTTGTTTTTTTGTGAAATTTTATTAAGTTTTGTTTTGGTGTATGCAGACTTAAATTGGAAATGAAGCTAAAAAAAGGAAAATTAAACAATGACAAAATGCTGGGGAAAAAAAGTGAAAGAAAGAACAATACCGACCCGAAAGTTATCGGGGTGACGAATCCTCAACGGTAAGCCTCCTCACTCCTCTTCCTATGCTGTTCTTCTGAGATTTTCGCTATTGTGAGACTTTGAGGGCTGATTTCTTTTTTGTTTTGGAGCTGGATTTTTGGTATATTTGAATGTAACAGTGGGGTTTTTTAAGGGCTGTTTCTGGGTGTTTTTGTGGTTTTGTGTTTTTGTGGTTTTGATGAAATGAAACAGTATGTTTTGTGGGGCTGCTTGATGGTTTTTGTTGAGACTGTTTGTAGTGTGTGTTGAGGCTGGGTTTGGGACTATTTTTGTTGTTTGATGGCTGTTGTTTTAGAGCTGATTTTTGTTGTTTGATGGGGCTGCTCTTGTGTACCCTTTTGCAATGTAACAGTGTCAATATATAAGACTTGGTTTAGGGTTTGTATTATGAATTTGAATTCTGTACTATGAAACTTGTAGGTGAAGGGTTGGAGGCAAGGGGACAAGTGCTGAATTTTGCAGCAGTGGGTGGAGAAATGGAGCAGGGAGCAGGCCTGTTTTGGGGCTGTTTGTGTGCTGTGGGGCTGATTGTGCTGCTGCATTTTGTAGTCTTGTGCTGAATTTTTTTTGTACAATTTTCTTTCTTTTTTTCTCTTCTATGTAATTGTAAAACATGCTGATGTAAATATGGCAAAAATTGTGAACTTGAATTTATGAAAAATTGAATAAATTATGTGATTATGTAAATGATAAATGACTAAAAAAAAGTGTTTGAACAAATATGAATGAGTTATGAAAAATAATGACACATGAGCATAATGGTATTGACATGGGATTGAATTTAAAATTTAAAATTGGAAATGATTCTTGAATTGAAATTGGAAATGATTTTTTTGAACATGACTTGGAACTTGATTTTAAAATATTAAAAATTGAAATTGGAACTTGAAGCTTGTGAATAGAAATTGGGAATAGAAGTTGGAATTAAAAAAATTATACACTTATAATATAAACTTAGAAGAAGAAATAAAAGTGGAAATAAAATTTGGAATTGAGAATAGAAATAATAAAAAAAAGCTTTGCAAATGAAATGGACATAAAATTTAAGTTCAAAATTTGAGAATGAATTAAGAACTAAGAAGTAGAAATTAAAAGAAAATAGAAACTTAAAAAAAAAGAAATAGAAAAAGGAAATTAAAATTAAAATTAAAACATGAGTTAAAGAAGTTAGAAATGTGAAATATAAATTGAATATATACCAAAAACTTGAAAGTGGAAAGAAATTAAAATTAAATAAAAAAAACTTGAAAATGAGTTAGAAGCAACAAAGTAAAATTTTTTTGATTTCTCTGCTAAATGAAATGAACGATGATTATGATATGAGCGATTAGGGGTAAAATTTGGGGTGCGACAGTCCTTCACCTCCTTATGATCTTCCTTCATCATTTTATCCGATGGCCGTCCCCATCGTTGATTCTGTTATCTGACATTCGTCCTATGTCATGATAAACCCTGAGAGCAGCCGTACCCTGCTAGGTGATCGTCCTTCACCTCTTGATGATCGTCCTTCATCATGCTTATCCGATGGTCGTCCCCATCGTCGACCTTTTTTTTTATCTGACATTCGTCCTATGTTGTGATGCTTTCGGCAGCCGTACCTTGCCAGGTGATCGTCCTTCACCTTAGATGACCGTCCCTCATCTTATCCCCAACAGTGCAGCCGTCCCCTGCTAGTTGATCGTCCTTCACCTTTGATGACCGTACCTCGTCATTTACACCATGGCTTGTGATCTTTTCATATGCACAAGTTCAATCATGACATCCCATATTGCATTTTTGATTCACTGCATGGCTTCTAAGTCATCTGCACCTAGGGTTTGTGATCTGAGCAATCCAAGAGCCATTTGAGCCACTCCAAAAGGTCTTCAATCACTTAAAAGGGGTCCATGTATGTTCAAACATCATATTACATCCCCACAAAGTCAAAGAAGTCAAAGAATCACAAGAACTAAGAATGGCAGGGAAGCAGAGCCAGGTTTAACTGCACAAATGACCTAGAATTAGGGTTTTGATTTCAAAGGCCATAACTCCAAATTTTTTGGTCATTCTTGTTTCTATTGGTCTCTATATGGTATAAGGATCATGCATATCAATTTTCATGAAGAAATTCCATGGGGAAGGCATCTAATCAAGAGTTGACTTCTTGAGCAAGTCAGTGTAAAATCAGGGCATCTGAGGCCCCCAATGACCCAACCAAAGGGTGTTCATCATCATTTTGAATGTGTGTGATCTTTATTTGATCATGGAAGATGTTAGAAGTTCACAAAGTTGAAGAATTTCAAGCCATTTGCAAAGTTGCCTTTTTGGGAAAATGACTTGTAATGGAAACTTGCCATTTTGGGAAACTTTTTCAACCCTTTCTTTTTGATTCAAAAATGCTTCAAATGAGAAAACTTTGGTCATGAAAGTTGTAGAATGGATCATTCCCTTTTCAAAAAGTACAAGAACTCATTCTAATTCATTTTGGATCAAAAGTTATGGCCTGTCAAAGTTGGGAAAAATCACATAATTTCAAGTTATGTACCAAAGAGGCAAAGTTGCAAAATCCCTTGCCAAGGTAAAATGAGACCTCAAAGTGACTTATAATCCTTGCACAAACACAAACCATTGCCTAAAGTTCAGAATGCACCAAGAGTTTGCCCATTTTCATGACTTGTGGATCATGAAATCACAAAGGGGGCCAAAAGTCACAAAGTTGCAAAACATCATACAAACCCTAATCCACTTGCTAATTGGCTTCAAAACTGATCCCATGGCTCTCCTTACTCCTTGCTGCGCAGGACACCCCTTTGTCCTTGGCCTACCATTGACCCATACCTCTCTTACACCTAGACTTGACTTTTTGCAAGAAGACCCATACCAATCAAGCTAGGCCACACCAACTCCTCTGACCTATCCAAGAGTGATAAGTGGACCAAAAGAGACATAACACAACACACAACACAAGCAAAAACCTCAGATTGCCATAGTTATAAAAAATCCCCCAACTTGCAAAACCTTTCGAATCTCTCAGCTCACTCAACCATTCTTCAAACCAACTTCACCATTGATCTCAAAATGACTCACTGATCACAAACCAACCACTGAAACAGCCAAAAGCACCCCATAAACCAAACACGATTTCTGACCAGTTAGCTTGCAAACTCCCAAACCAGCCAAAAGAAATTCCTTCCAGGCATCAAAACTTCATCAGGAGTTCAAGGGGAGTGTTTTGCACAAAGAGAGAAGGCCTAAAAGTCCCAAACTGAGAAAGCTCAAGCTCAGGTACCTCCTTGAAATATTTTTCCAGAACTCTTATTTTTAGTTTCTAAATGATAAAGCATGCTCTCCTGATCATACTGGGCTTTGAAATTTTGAAAATGGTGTAGAAATGAGCTTGTATCGATTGACTGAAATTCCTGCCATTTTTGTTCTTCCTTTCGAATCTTGTTAATGGTGAGAAATAAACTCCATTTGAGGGCAGGGATGAGTTTAGGGAGATGAGAGGAAGTGATCTGGAGCTTTAGAGCTCCAGAAATGACCTAGGGAGTGAGTTTGGAATTTTCAGGGAGGGATGTCACCGGAGAAGACGACCGGAGCTCTTCTCCGGTGACCTGAATGCCATTAATGTGTTAATCACGTTTAGGGCAAAGTTTGAATTTGGACTCTTGATCTGGCTGACTTTAGTTGACTCCCGCGTGAACGAATGGCCCAGATCTTTCATTAAACCCTAATTCAGATTAATTAGATTAATTAATTAGGATTAAAATTTGAATTTGCCAGAACCAATCCCAGCCACTCAAACGCGCGCCAGTCAACTCCCGTCCTCTGACTTTGAATCTCATCCTTTGGATTGCTTGACTTTTCCATTAAATTCATTTATTTTCATATTTTTCTTATTTGTTTTGCATATTTATTTTAAAATAGTTAGAAAAATCCCAAAAATATTTCCCTTTGCATTTTTGTTTCAAATATTTTTCTTAATCATAAAATAATTTTTATTTTATTTTTTGCATTGAAAATTATTTTTAATTAGTTAATGGAAATTAATTAATTAAAAATACATTTAGGTATTTAAAAATTACCAAAAAAATTCACATAGCATTTAGAAACATTTAAAAACATTGTTCAACTCTCAAACCAAATTTCTTTTTTGTTCTTGATACCTTTTGATCATTTTCATTGGATTTAATTATATTTCAAGGCAATATTTTGGTTCAATCTTCACAAATTTCTTTCTGCCTAACCATTGAGAGTTGAATGATGATTCTTCTTGCATTGCACCCTTCATAGCATGTAGTTTATAGTATAAAATTAGTTTGAGTTGATCTTGCATTTTCAATTTGTTTGGCATTTTTCTTGTTGAAGTATCCCAAAACCCTAGCAATCTTAGGAAATTCATAACATTCACTAGGTTAAGAGTTGAATCCTCTCCTTAGGGCAGTGAGTTTGTATAGGTTTAGGGTATCTTTGATGGCATTTTCAAATTTTTATCATGTCATATGCTTCTGGTTTTGAATTTTGCTTTGTGTGTTGATCATAAACCCTAATATGTGCCTTCCTTTGCATCCATCTTTCATTTGCTTACATCCAATGACTTGCCATGACATTTTGTGCATTCACATGATTCATAATACATCTTAGGACATATTAGAATCATGTTTGATCATTGCATCTTTCATTTTCCATGTTGTATGTCCATTGCATCTCATAAACATTTCATGAACTTTCATGGTTCAATACATGCCCCATTTGAATCATTATGTTTGTTTGATCATTCTCATCTCTTGGCATGTGTTTACATCATCCCCTAACACCATTAACATCATGTTCTTGCTTCTGGTTTTGGTTTGCATCATGGCATTGCATTTCATTTGCATTGCATTTCATTTCTTTTGGCTAACATTTCAGGTGGTAAGTTGTTTGAGAAGTGAATTTGCCTTAACTTCTCACAATTTCCTTTCATCTCTTTCATACTTCCTTTACTGCATTTTGTATGTGTATTAGAGTGAGCTTGCTCATTCATGTTTATCTCTTACTTTCTTCCTTCAAGCAACTTGTCTTCTTAAGTGAAGCAAGTTGTTTTGCTTCTTTCTACTCCTTTCATTTGCTTCCTTCCTGGTGGTTTCTCTGAAGATCTTCTTGCAAAACCTCATTAACCCTAGGAACAACCAAGCATGACAATAGTTAGGGTTTTGATTAGTCCCCCACTTAGTTTTTACCTTTGTGTCATCTTTGAGTCTTCTCTTCTCATCTCATAATCAGGACTAAACCCTAAAGGCTTTAAGGCTTTGTGATTAAGCTTGTGCCTGCATCCTTCTAATAGGATGGAGTGTATAACTTTAATCCTAAGTGTTAAACCCTTAATGTGTTTAACTCCTTTAATCAATTCACCTAATAATCATCAAGACATCAAGCTTGTAACTTGGGCCTTACATTAGGGTTCTAATTCTTCCTTAATTGGTTAAGAAGGACTAACCCTAGTGTTAATGGACAAGTCCCCCTCAAGTTGTCTTACAAATCATAAAATCCGCTTCTTAATCTTACCATTAACTAAAATCCATTTAACAAAGGCTTTGTTTTGTCATGAGGTTAATCCCTAATCATGGATTGAGTTGAGGAGTCTTTCTCAGCTTAAATGTTCTCATCTATTATCCTTCTATTAGGATGGTGTAATGAGTCCATTAAATCCTTGATTATGGCTTAAACTCATTACTTAACACTAAACAAAAACCCAAAAAACACCTAAATAATCACAAGTAGGTTAATGATCTTAATCCTACATCATGGTGATTAAGTGTGAGGTGCTTACTTCACATTTAAGGTATTCTCATTACCCCTAATCAGAGGGAGGATGTGATGAGTTTACTAACCCATTGGTTTAGGTTTAAGCTCATTAATTTATGAAAAACTTCAAAAAGCAATAAAAGACTGAAAACACAAAAACAAACAATAACCGTCTCCTCCGGGATTCTTTTCTCACCTCCTTCACTCACAAACGAGAACTCGCTTCTTCCGTCTAATGCAAGAAAGTTTGCACCTGAGCCAGACATGTCATACACTTGAGCATATGCAAGTAAGCAGTTCACAAGTCAATTTACCTTTCAGTCTTTGGGTCGAACTACGGTGTTCTGACTTCCTCATTACACGAGAGGATACGTAGGCATAACTTAACTGTTATCGAACAAAAGTCTCTGTATATTCCCCCTCTTTCCAGCATCATTCTCTTAGCCTCATGATCTTGAGCATTTCACTCCTGTTCTTACACTGACACTTCTCTTATACACTTCACATTTCTTTTACACTGACACTTGCATTCTTTTCCAGCTTTGATGCACAGATAGCACTGACACTACCCCTTTAAAACACAAATCTTTTAAGCGTGGATCCCGTCGAGTACGGCGGATAATCTGGGTGCTAATACCTTCCCAGGTTGTAACCAACCCCCTTTCTCAGTCTCTCTGGTTCGCAACCGTCTTATCCATATCTTTTCTTAGGTTTATGCAGCATTACCTTTCCTTCGGGATAAAAATGCCTAGCTGGCGACTCTTTTCTTTTCTTCTGAGTTCACCCCTGTGTGTTCTCTTCCTTCTTTCGCCGACCGTTCGCGTCTGTACCCCTTCTGACCAGGTGTCATTCGGTGGGAGCGACAATATGTTGCATGCATTCATGGTGTTGGACAGTGGTCCTCTGTTGATGAGCCTCAATCCTAGGTGGTGGGGATTGGGTGCAAGTAGCTAATTTCGGAGGTGATGGAATCAGTGAAGCGTTATCGGAGGTGATGTTAACGAATTTGAAGGCTTTGATCCTAAGTGGTAAGGATCTGAGTAGTGAACCTGGAAGTTCACGTATTGGTATCGTATGCATTGAGTCGAGTCGTGAGTCTCCTTGCATTGCATACTGGTTGCATTTGTTGTTGTGTTTGGATAATTGTTATGTTGATTGTGTGGATGTGTGCCGTAGAATAGGTGATTGTGCATGTAATAATATGATGTTTACTTATTATCATTTTTTCTTTTATATAATAATGACATCTCACATTTTCTGTTTGAATGTTGCATTTAGACGGGCATCGTGCAAATACTCCGCAATAGGCATTGATGTGAATGGAAGATGGAGTCTTCCTTTTATTTTATAGTGTCGGCCTCTGCTATGATGTGTAACACTATGGGTCGGGGTTTGTGTGTTTATTCGTTAGTGGAGACTTATGTTGTCTCCTATGTAAATTTCCATTACAAATACAATATTTCATAGTTATGTTTTGAATAATTATTTGATGTTGATGTTTCTACTGTTTAAATAAAATTAGTTTTCAGATATGTTTTATTATTATTAATATTATTGTTAACCATTTTAAAAGTGACATGTGATACATATCATAAAGTATGAGTAGGTTTTGTTGAATTTTATTATCCTAAATGTTTAGTGTTGAATTTTTACTCTGGTAATTTATTTAAAATACGCAGAGAATATTCAAGGTGTTACACTCGCCACATAAAATTTAGGTTGGTTTTATGTTTCATCATAAAAAATGGGGATGTTAAGAACTCAATTTTTTTTGGAAACCATGCATGGCATGGTAATACCATAACATCTCATCCAAATGACTCTCTAGTTGTTGACATCCTTAGGTCTCCAATGTCTAATCTCCTTGAACCAATTTTCCAACCAATCTCTTGCCTCTGTCACCAAGATATGTAGTTCTGCTTCCTATCTTTCTTCTAATAAAGAAATATTTGCTCCTAGAGGGGTGGCTTTTATGGCGAAGTAGCCCTTAGTGTTGAAAACTTCTTGAATGTTATACGACATACCTTGATTCTCCATCACTCCAATGTATGTTTTCTCGAATCTACTTAAGTCTTCAACCTCCATGTTTGCAAATAGGGCTTTGTTCATTTTTTTTCCTTCCATATGGTTTATGAGTACTCTAATTATTCCCCATCAAATGTATGTAGGAACGCCTTCCTCCTCCTTAGTTATGTGTTGCAAAAAATATCTTTGGTCTCCTTTTCTCTTCTTTTATTACCAATATATGCATTCCATTTGATCTTCACATTTTCTCTAGTCCGAGTGTGTCTTGATATTTTATGACATTCCTTGGTTTCTAGAGTGTTAAGGATACTGAATATAATTGTATACAAGATAGTGCCATACTAGGATTTACTTGATGATATATGGGTTGATGCCTTGTTGATTTGGGTGGTTTTAGTAGTAGATTTAGTTGATTATGAGTGGATAATGGTAATGGATCTGAAAAAGTTAGAGAGAAGGTTGAGTTTTTCCTTATAACACATTGGTGTCTTGATTAATCAAGCAAATACTTTATTACATTGTATATGTTAGTTATTTGGTAGATCACATATCAATTACATTTTTATGAAATAGTACAATTATTTCATGGAGATAGATATAACATACAATAATATCATCAAATTAGGCCAAACTTTTAGCACAACATGATATAAATCAAGAATGTATTTGAAATGAGTTTTGAGTTGACACATAAAAGAATCATGTGTTTTTATTTTAGATAGAGTTTTTACAACATTCTAAGAGGGTGATATTGCATGCAATATTAAATTGGAGAACAATATAATAGAAAAAGTGTTTTTTTTTTGTTGAAAAAATAGACATAGTAAATTCATTTTTTTGAGTGATATGCTCCCCTACTTTAGAGAAAAACTAAATAAGAAAGTACAGTTTGTAGATAAAATGTGAAAAGTAACATTAAAACAAAATCTAAAAGAGAACTAACTTTAATTAGAAGAACCATGCAAGTATGGATATGGAGGAGTTTCAACTTCAACAATCCCTTCTAGCATTAACAAAACCTTCTTCATTGATGGCCTTAGTGATGGATCTTCTTGAATGCACCAAATTGAAATCATGACAAATTTTTCAAACCTGCTCATATCATCGACTGCCTCATATTCATTTTCTAAAAGAATGTCTATTTTTCTAGTCTTGTAGCAATCATATGCCCAATCAATTAAAATCCTTTTTTCTTCACTAACAGTTTCATCCTCCACACTTTTCCTACAACAAATAATCTCTAGTAACAACACACCAAAACTAAAAGTATCAACCTTAGAAGTGATAGGTGCACTTCTAAACCAATCTGGTGTAACGTAACCTTTGGTTCCTCTGATTCCGGTTTTTGTGTGACTTTGATTAATCAATAATAGTTTTGCTAACCCAAAATCAGAAATCCTGGCATTGTATTCATCATCAAGAAGTATATTTTGTGGTTTTATGTCGCAGTGAATTATTTGGGCGCAACATTCTTCATGCAAGTAAACAAGACCTCTTGCAATCCCAATTGCAATTCGAACTCGTTGGTTCCAGTTTGGTCTCAAAGGCGTGAAAAGGAATCTTGCTAAAGTACCATTACTCATTAACTCATACACCAAAATCCTATGTTGATCTTCGCTACAATACCCATGAAGTCGTACAAGGTTCCTATGATGAGTTTTGATTATCACATTCATTTCAGTTTGAAATTCCTTATCACTATCTTGAAACAACTTGTCCAATTTTTTAACCGCAACACAAGTATCCACATCCACCATTCCTTTGTATACAATGCTACAAGACCCTCTTCCTAATTCTTCCTTAAAATTGTTTGTTATTTCTGTAATTTCCTTGAAAGAAAAAATTCTCAAATTTCTATCAACAACTCTTTTGTTGGTTGTGCTACTTTTTATCTTCTTTGAGTTGTACCGATAAAAAATTGCACCAACCAATGTTATAACAATAGAAATGGAGAATCCTAAAATAATTGACATCACATTGATCAAAATACCATAGCCTTTCTTCTTTTTGGTGTTATTATGATCGGTATCTTTCATCGCATTAGGAAGGGAATACAAAGAATCATTTTTTCTCATTTTAATGATTGAAATTCCTTTTATTGAGACCTCCTTTCTCCCATGTGTGAGTGGTAGCTTCTTCTTCCAACAAGAACTTTCATTGAAAAATACCAATGCACATAAGCAATCAATCAAACAAGATTCTTTGTATTGTGGTAAGCTACAGGGACTCTTTGTTTCATAGTCATAATAAGGCCAATAAGTTTGGGGAAATTCCTTCATCATGTGTTTATCATTTTGGGAAATTTGATTCCTACCTTGACAAGTGACGTGGAAATTTTGTATGCAACCACCATACAAGTTGTTTGAATCCATTAGAGAATATCCTTCTAGACATGTACACACTGGTCTTTGTTTTATAAGGGTGCAAATGCTATTCAACCCACAAATACCAGGACCTTTGTTGAATGTATAATCCAAACAAACATTTTCTGGTATTGTCTTTGCCACGACCCATCTTTGACTATTATTTAGATCTCTAGGGTGATATGATAGGGTGAAAACACCATCATAAGTGATAGTGGCTTTGTAGTAGAATGCTTTAATTGAATCATAGTCTTTTGGATCAGTGATAAGGATCTTTCCTCCACCCCTTTTAAGTATATATAAGTAGAAGCCTAAGTTGTCAAATATCAATTTGTCACTGCCATTTAATGGTTCATTATTTGGATCAACAACACCACTTTCATAGTAAACGTCATTTTGAGTATTGTAGTATGTATTTGTTGGAAACTTTACAAGGTTAAGGAGCAAACCATGCCCATTTTTCAGTAAAGAAAGTTGAAACATTCCACGTGAGAAGTTAAATTCTCCTTGTCGAGAATATAGGTAGCTATTTGAATTCAATTCTTGACCAGGAACTAATGTATCACACTATCACTAGAATCATTGAAACTCTTCCATAATATAACCTTATATTGGTCTAGTAATTGAAAATTTCGATCATCCTTCATTAGACCAATTGAAATTTTTCTTGAAGTAAAATATGATGATCTCCATAACTCAAAACCTTGAGGGTTGGTAAGCATCAACCCATGAGATTCATTTAATACCAATCTTGATCCTTTTGGAATAGGGTTGTCACCTTTTGCGTTCCAAATAATAGCATCAATTTTTATCTTTTCATACCATATAGCTAGTACGAAAAGATCATTAGGAAGTTGGTAAAATCCAAAAGCAAACTCTCCCGAAGGAGAGAGCCATCGATTTGTCCCATTTCCAGCTGTGAGTGAGTTGCCTACACTCACACTTTGATTGAAAGATCCTGTGCTACAATATAAAACTTAACAAAATTAACTTTTATTTTTTTTTAAGTACAGAAAATGTAATTTTCTTCCACATATCTTTCAAATTTCACGTGGGATTAAAAGTAGAGAAAAATAAGTTTATAAAGAGTAATACATGTTACTTTACTTTAAGAGTTGGAGTAAATTGACTGAAAGTCAAATTATAATAATTTGATTCACAATAGTAGCATATTAACATTTTTTTAATTAAATTACATAAATTAAATTTTGAAAGAAGAGAAAATTGCATGGTCTAACCTGGAAGGTTGGCAAAATATGATCTTGTAAAAATTAGCTGAACAATTAAATGTGTTTTTTCCAATGTCGTTTGGACACACATTAGTAAGGCAACCTGCACTGTTGCAATCCAGATTCTCACCTGAAGCACCAATAGGAGTCACCACTATGGGGATATTGAAACCTTCTACAACATTAACATTGTAAAAATCAAGACCATTGTTGCCTAAATGGAATTCCGCTAGTGTGGCAGGCGGCATGCCTTGCATTCCATCGCACGAGCACGACCACTTCCCAGTACCGCAATCGCCAGTAATGCATGAGAAGTTTCCTCCTGTGGCTAGATTATTTATGCAAAGAGTTCGGCCCCAAATGTGACCATTCCAGGTCGGAGAAACCCAAACTATGGACTTCGTGTCTGTTTTTAAACTCAAATGGTCGTTTTCAAAATGTGTGTTTCCAGTGATAGAAAATGAAGCTGGCAATATTCTGTATTTGCATTTGTTCTCTAGAATGAGTCCCTTTTGATCTAAATCACACATGAAAAATGAGTATCATTAATTTCCTTAAAAATAAGGAAATTGTGAGGGCTAAAAAGTAATATTACGGCGGTTTTAACCACCAATTTACAAAAAAAAAAACATCCTAACAATAGTTTGTGAAGAAACCCCAAACACTCCAGAATATCATCTTGTATAAAATGGTGGTTCTATTGTGAGTAAAACAGTGGTTTTTACCGCGACAATTTTCAACAATGCAATTTTAAAAATAGAAAACCTTAATGATACACTTGTTTATATAAATATAATCATAAAATAAAAATGACATAATACGTCCAAGTATACATAGTAAACAATTTTGTAATCATTTAACAAAAAACTGCAATCAATACACTTCAGCAGAAAATTGTATTATTATGTGTTTATTGAATAGAACATCCTGCATTTATTATTAAAAATACAACTAACAGTATACTAATGCACTTTGACGCAAGCCTCGTACTTAACATAAATATGTTTGTAAAATAAAAATGAGTTACCCGATAATGATAATGATAGTAGGAGGATTGCTAAGAAGATTGAAAACAATGTTGGCCGAACCATATATAAACTTATGGACATTATAGAATTGAAGAGAGAAACCAATATATGTTAAATGAAAATGAGAAGATTGATTTTATACTAGTAGGATTATGAAGACTTGATGTTTTTGTTATTTTTCTCATGAACGAGTTATTTATTTATAGGCACTGCTTTGTGCATGGGATAGACTTGCAATGTTTGATTTCTTTTCAACTTAACCTATGAGTTGCTTCTTGTACTAGTCAAATGTCAGGCCTTCCAATTGCATCAGCCGGCCACACCCAATTTCTTTAATGCACCAATTGCAACACAATATATATATATATATATATATATATAGAGAGAGAGAGAGAGAGAGATAACAGTTTAAAAATGATTTTTTTGTAAATAACTTAAAGAAATAGGATGTGATAACTTTGCAAGTTTTTACATCACGAGAGTGTCTATTTTGGTTTTACTGAGCCAATTTTGACTATATTAAAAAATGATTTAGATTAAAAAATTTAATATATAAAATATTTTCACTAAAGAAAATAAAAACGCATGAGCATTAGAGGGTGGATCTAGGGATGATAAAAATATTCATACCCACGGATATCTGGGGATAAAATCCGTCATGGATACATGGCGAATAACTTAATAAATATTCGTAGATAAAATAAATAGATATTTAAATATCCGTTTAATAATGAATATTGATATGAGTTTAATGATACCATACTCACGAATATATTTATTCGTTAATAAGTTATAATTATGATTTGAATTGAATATCTATTTTCATCATCTAAAAAACTAATCTTCTCGTATATATTTTTTGAAGTTTTCTTTGAAGAAAACTTTTATATTTCATACAAATCATATTGGTCATTTCATATTTAAATTTCTTCTTTACTTCATACCTCACTTCAACAATTCAATTCCACCGTCCAACCAACCATTTTTCACGTCCAACCGGTGTCTTCCTTTCAACTCCTTTGTTGTCCGCTCTTTCACCATAACACACAATCACAATATCTATATATTTTTTTGTTAAAAATGAAATGTATGAATATTATATTTTGATGAAAATGAAGGAAATTAATGTGATAACATTTTGTTTTTAAAATAAGAGAGATTTGTATGAATATTATGTGATAATAACTTCTTGTGTCTTTAAAAGAAGTTGAAAAATATTCAAAAAAATAAAAATAAAAATATTATATGAATATCTGTAAATATCCGCGGATACTTTAAAATCCATGGATTATCCGTTTAGCGGATATCCGCACGGATAAGGGGCATATATGGATATCATATTTATCCAATGGGACGGACACAGATATCATACTATCTGTCCCCATGGTTATCCATTTACATCCATAGTTGGATCCGCATACGGTAAACCTTGGGATATTTGAAAAGCAATTTTTTTATCTCACCACATACACTTCTTAAACACCATATGCGCTTCCAAAAATACCTTTTATATTTCGGAGATGTATATCTAGAAACACATTTTTTTCAGGTGTTTTTGATAAAATGTGTGTCTATGGTGCTTCCGGAGATATATATCCGGAAAAATTCAACGTTGAGTAAAAAAAGTACGTCTGGAGATATATCTCCGAAAACGGAGGGTATTTTTGGAAATGCGTTGGGTGTCTAAGAGATCCAAGGGGTGGATTAAGAAACTATCATTTGAAAACTGCCCATTATATCTTATAAGCTTAAATAGTTTTTTGGTCCAGGTAAGTTAGTGTGTTTTTACGATGAGTTCCTAAATTATTTTTTTTAGATCTGAATCCTTATATCTCATGTTTGTGTTGATTTTCTTCCCTGACGCCAGTAGTTTGTTAAAAAATGCTTACCTGGCTAACGACGCTGACGTGGAATGAGATTTTCTTTTTCTTTTCTTTAGTATTTTGCAGACGTGGCTAATGACCAATGTTAACACAAAATGTTCATAACACACTTTTTGGCATCCGTCCCTGTAAATTAGAATTTTCCATATTTGGAAGGAGAAATGTGGTGACCATTGGAGAACGGCGGCGGAGAACGACAACCATAATACAACGACAGTGTCATTCTGGTATTTAGTATTTATCTTATCTATGATATTTATCATTTATCAAATAGGAAATCAAGTATAATCTTCTCTTGGACTATAACTAAGACACACCCGACATACAATCATCTCTTAGGACTCAAACGTAGACACCCAACACTCAACCTTCAACAACCTCCTCTTAGACTATATCAAGACAGCAACTCAACAACCTCCTCTTGGACTTAAATCAAGACAACAACTCAACAAACTCCTCTTAGACTCAAATCAAGACAATTACATCAAGACCTCAAAAGTTCACTTGAACTTAAATCAAGACATTTAATATCAACCTTTCAGCTTCACTCTTGGGCTTTGATCAAGACACAAATCACCCTTTTAGCTTCACTCTTGGGCTTTGATCAGGACACAAATAAATCTTTCAGCTTCACTCTTAGGCTTTGATCAAGACACAAAATATAACCCTTTCAGCTTCACTCTTGGCCTTTGATCAAGACACAACCAAATATCCTCCTACCCTTAGATTTAGGAGGAACTACGTTCTCTCTGATCTCTCAATTCTCTTTTTGAGGGTACGTGGGCATAGGATTGTAAGATCTTTGCGAGTAGACACACAAAACAAAACCAAACCAGGTTCTCAGACCTCTTTTCAACAAAAAATCATCAAAAACCTCACTCTCATCTCTCACTCAAAATCTCTCCCAAAACCCCGGATTTAAGAAGAAGCAATTACAGTATGATACAACAGTAGTAGTATTCTTCCTAGGAATTCTCTTGATCAAAATAACCAGAGAACAGAGACTCAAACAAAAATATGCACTTGTCGGAAAGATCCACTCGGGAAACCCTTTGGATGACACTTGCAAGCAGGGCTGGTTTGAGATACCTATTTTCCTTCCTTAACCAACTTAACAGGATAGAAATTGAAATCAGAAAGTATCACAAATGCGATAGTGATTAAAGACCACAAAAATCAAGATACACCTTGGAACCCGAACATCTTTCCACCAATATCTAATATGCACTTGTCCTAGATAATTTTAAGTCGTCGTCATTGGTGACCTTCGATGGCAAAAGCAACACCTAAGAACATGTTACCAACACAAGTATCGAGATGGAGATAATATGATCCTTATTAGGTTTTCTATCAACAGTTATAAGGATCTCTCGATAAAGTTATTTCACCAATTTTTTGCAAGCAAACGCCTTAAGGTGTTTCCCACAAACCCATGCAATGTGTGACAAGGAATATAAAGTTCTTTTAAGAGTACCAGGAGAGGTTCAATGAGGCTACCATAAATGGTTTTTTATTATCAATGGACTTTCCTAAATGTGCTTAAAGTTAGAAATTATTGACCAAGTGACTTCAAACACAAGAGTGGGGTGAATTGTGTTATATGATTTTTTGAAAAGTTTTAACAAAAAAGATTGATTTTAGCTTGGTCAAATTTAAGAAGATATGTGAAATATAGATTTAAAAGTGCACTCTAGAGTTTATACTAGTTCGACCTTAAGCCATGCGATCTACTTCATTCCTCAAGATTTTCCCCTTGAGAGTTTCCTTATCAAACTTAAGCTTTAATAATGAGATCAATCGACCACCTCATTACACCAAGCTTTTACTAAGGTTCAACTTGCAACCTTAATAACAATTATAATGTTACAAGAGAGCAAGATTATTGATTTACAATTATAGCATAATTTGATTCAAACTGCAAAATACAAAACTCTTATTTTAAGCAGTTTACTCTCTCATCACACAGGTAATGACAAATGTATAAAACAATTTCTAAGAAGATGGTGAGTTTAATAGATATTAGTATAAAATCATATTTTCATGTTTTGAAAAGAACACAAACTTATTTATATAGGAGAAGAAATTTGGCCAACAAAGGAAAGAACCCATGGGCTGAGGCCACTCTTTAATTGATTAACTTGTGGCTCTAATCGATTAAACCTAATTGGTTAAGAGGGTTCCTAATCAATTATGCGGAAGGCTCACTACATAGTCAATTATATACAAGTTATAATTTATTAGGGAGCGATATTTTGCATTCCTAATTGGTTAAAATGCTTCCTGATTGATGATTAGCATATGACCATAAATGAGTTTAAAGACGGTTTTGAAAAAAGATAAATTTTGTAAAAGATTTTTTTTGTCTGAATTGCTTTAGTACCTTGAGATTTACTCACATTTATTTACACGTTAATGATATTAAGTAGATAAAAATACACCTAAGGATGTGATCAAGTGAGTTTTCAAAAGACTTTAGTTCCTTTGATATTAAACTTTAACATCTAACTATCTTGATGGTGCTTTGAAGTTATCTAGGACGTGGTCGTCCCAAATTTCTTGAGAGAGAGAGAGGTTGCGGTTCGAACACTTCCTCCTCTAGATCATCTTCAATTTAAGTTTTCTACTGCAATGTGTGTACACTATCTTACAACATTTCATTCTGCTGACGCATATCCTCCATCATGGCTAAGAGTTGTGACATGGTTGAAGGAGGGTCAGTTCCGTCGTCGGACATATTGATAGTAAGAAGGTGGGGCTTGGGAAAAGTTTTACCTAGGCTCCACGGTGATGTTCGCTGTCGAATTTAGTGAACAACCTCTGATTTTCCAATCTCACCGAATTGGTTTACTTGCAGGACCAACCACACAAATCTTAGGACACATGTGCAAATTTAGATGAAATTATGAACTTTTAGAACAAAAAGTCTCTTGATTCTTTATTTGAATGGTTACGTCTTTCATATATGAATGATTTTTATTAGGTTATTTTAAGTAAAAGTTTTAAAGTAAATTTGACAGAGTAAATTTGACAAAGGTAAAAATTTGCATAAAGTAAATAATGAAGGATAAATGGCTGGTAAATGTAACGGAAAAAATTGATAAAGAACTTTGAATTTGATAAAAACTTAAATAAATGGTGTTGTTCACACATACATTTTCCAGATAAAACTCTTTTTCTCTCACACGGGTACTTTAGAGTATTTTTGCAGGAATTCTGTACAAGTTTTTTCACACCCTTAAATATAACCAACATTATCCTATTTATATACAAATAAAATAACTGCTAATCAACGGAAAAATCCTAAGACTAATGACACTTGGCTTTCTGCATGTTTTCCTTTCTTCAAAAGCTTCCACGCATCCCTCTACCAAACCAAATAACTGTCTGAATTTGAATTTATCCTTAATGTCGAAGCAACACGTCCTTTCAGGCTTGTCGAATTGTCGAAAACATAACGTATCAACCAAATCTGTAAAAATGATACATCATCTTTCTTTTTCGAAATGTCGAACGCTTCAATTGTCACCCAATTTCTGTCGAACTGTCGAAAACAACATATCAACTGAAACTGTCGAAATCTCTCTTCAAGTATATTTCTTCAGTTCTCTTCCTTTGTAAATATCTTTCTCTGGCAAAGAACATCATTTTATCTCTCAAATCATGGTGTCGAAAATATGTGTCTACAAATTGCCCCCCAGCAAAGATATTTCGATTATCTCTAGAGAAATCATCATTTGTTGTCGAACAATTTTCGACACCATGTTACATGCATTAATTACGTTGGTTTTCAAGATTTCACTTTTGTCAGATCACATGACAAATTAATCATTACACTTTTCCTAAAATGTCTTATCTAGCCCACGTTTGGACATGACCCCCATCACCCTAAAACCTAGCTAGTCACGATCTTTTCAACTTCCATTACTTTTCATCATCACCGTTGAAATTTTTACACGTGTCCCATGATCATCTAAAAATTCAAACGTTTTCATCACCTTCCTCTCTATAAATACCCAGTTTCTTCTTTTATGAAACTTTTTTACTTCTGAACTTATTTTTCTCACAATCTATTTCCATATCTCATTCATCTTCTCTGAAAACAAATTTTTCTTGCTCTCACAAATAACGTCTTCAAGCAACAAGAAGATTAAAGATACAACTTATCTTCCTCCAACGTACAAATTATCTGGACCAGTGACTGTGGGCAACAATCAGTACGTTCCTGAGCCTCCAAATGAATGAGAGAAAACAAGTATTTATCAATCCCTGGTATTAATCCCAGTTTTTATTTCTGGTACTTTCCATACAATGTTAGGTCCCCTCATTAACCCAAATGCGGACCAAACTCGTTTAAAAGAGTTCTTTCCCACATATTCCCACTCAAAACACATAGGTGCTGGAGTAAAATCCAAACCTAGTGGAACGTCTAATGAAAATCCTGAAAATGCATCTGCTTCTGCAGAAATAGATTTAACTTACTTGAACCAAACTAGATTTTTTAGGAGCCGTCCCTTAACAAAAGACCCTTCTGACTATTTAGCTTGGTTAACTAAAGTCGAAAAAGTTAAGGGAAAATTTTGGAAACACACTACCATTTTTGACTTAGTTTAACTGTCGAAGGTAGGCCCCAATTATTGCCCAAACATGATCTTAGCTTCTCTTTACTTTTGGGATAGCACCTATAACAACTTCCATCTTCCTTGTGGGATGGTCATCCCAACCTTCTTTAACATAGATACCATAGTTGGCTTTATCCCTATAGGAATAGACTTCGACCCCACTATTTTGGATGACAATACTATAGCCTTCGACATTAGCTTTGCCTCATATTCTCTATTCATAGCTCATTATCATGATCAAGATACCACTGAAGTTTCTGATATAAAGCATATAGCCTTTTTGACCCCCTGGTTTTCGAAGTTTGTTTTCTGCTCCCGCTCCCTTCAAGTTGCCAAGAAATACCTCGCCATATCCAACCAACTCCATGCTGGGAACAACCTCTGCTTAAGTGAAATGGTTTTAGCAAACCTTTACAAATCACTAAGTGAGAGTGTGGAATTCTTGAAAACCGTCAAAGAAAAAGGCAAGTTGAGCTTGGCAGGACCCTTTTGGCTTATACAATTATGGCTTAATGCCACTTTTGAAGCTTCTTTTCCTGTTAAGAACAAAGTGGATGAGGAAGGAGTAAAGAACGGGACTGTCGAATGGCCTAGGCTAGTGCAACTAACCCCATATGATTAGGGAACTAGCCTTCGACGCTCCTTCACCAATTACATGATGATTTTTGCCAAGAGGTACAGGTTTACTTCAACCATGGCCCCCTTCGCCAACAGAGCTGTTGGACCTAAATGGATCACTAAACAACTCCCTTTTGAAATGCAAAAAGACGAAGATACCTTTTTGGTTATCTGGGAATGAATTTTGGCACCAAGATTCCTTTTCTCTCACCACAACATGAACAACACCAAGATTGCTCTCATTGTTTATCAGCCTAACCTTGTTGCTCGACAGTTTGGGCTGATTCAAATAAAACCAAAATCCATCTACCCAAAGAAAGGCTCCATCATCTTCCACAATTCTTTCCACAATGCAGAGAAAAACATGGAGTTGTCGGAGACGTTTACTGATGAAACCCTGGAGATTCGACTAATGATCTTTCGACCTTCTTTCCTCTGTACTCAAGAATTTGACGTTTGGTGGAAATATTATTACCTCAACAGATTTTTCGACGTGATAACCTTTATAACTCATCTAACGAATGCTTTTGCTTTTGTGCAGGATCGAAGAAAGAAAGGTACTCAACAACACATTAAAAAAATTCAAAGATTTCAAAAGTATTTTGAAACCATTTACAGACCAAATGATCTTAGTCGAACCATAGGCGAAGCAGCAGTGACTTTGAAACACAAATTCACAGAAAAAATGAGGAAGCTAACATTGCCTTCGTATGTTCGACCAGAAATACGTTATGATTTGGCATACATCTATTATCCACCAAAGTTTCCCCCTCTACCTTTTACTGAATTTGGTGTGGCTTTGAGCCCTCCATTCCCAGATTGGTTCGTTTGTGGATCTGATCTGAAACTGATTTGTGAATCTTGTAAAAAACCTATTGAGCGTGTGGTTCCGACTAAGTATCATTTGGACAATTTCCCAGGGCACCTTCATATTGGCATATAACACGTTCGCGTGGACTCTCCCATTCTTGAAGGTGTTAAAAAAACAATTTTTTATTTCGTTCTAACTTCATTCTTATGTGTTTTCCCTTTGTGTTTATTCATTTCTTTATTTCTCTGTTTTTAGATGACAAGATTACTGCCAAGAAAGCCCCTGTCGAAAGTAGCCTTGGAAAGGTGGTCGAAAAAACAACCTCTACTGTAAAAAAGGTTCCAACAAAACATCAACCTTTCTATTTTTATGTAGTAGATTTATTTTTCCCATACTAAACAAATCTCTCCTTGGTGTTTTAGGTGAATCGAAAACCACCAACTTCCCAAAAAAGAAAACAAGAGGAGGCAAAGGTGATTACTAAAGAATCTGGGGACGAATCTCCAGAACAACAACCTCTTAAAAGGAAGAAAGCCCTGAAGATCAAGACGGTCGCCTCCCAGAGGTCTCTTGTCAAATCCAGGAAAACTCCTCCCACTAGTCCAATTACCAAAACTCATACAAAAGATGCAGAGAGTGGGAATTCTTGTTTCCATACTGAAATGCCTCAGGTAATTTCGACAAATGGTATTCACTTTTCTTGTATTTATTTCTTTGTTCTGACTTTTTCTTGTTCTCACGTCCAGGTTACGGTCGAAGAATAACCTGCAACAGAAGGAGCACCACAGTTTCACAGTGCTTCTGCTTTTAAGGCTATTAGTTCTACTCCCAATTATCCTAGGGGTTCGACTAAAGAGTCGGGGGAAGAAGTGGATCAAGTAGAAACCAATCCTGAAGCTGAGACAATTCTGACAGAGAAAGTCGAAGAGGAGGCTGACCCCAAAGATGATGAACCAGAACCATAGACCATAACAGATTTCAAAGCCAACATGGATGAACATCTTTGGAATAAACTTCAGAAAGTTTTTGTAGCTCTGAAACTTTATCAATCAAAGTAGCCACAACATCCCACTCAGCAGTTTGAATCTCATACTTTGAAGAAATTTGTTGGGAGAACTCTTTCTGACGATTTAGATTTGCACTCACCATGTCAATCATGTAGGTTAGATCCATCACCAGGCGACTTTCTTCAGCAAAGGCCTCCAAAACATTTACTTATTTGAGGAGTTTCTTCAGGTTGAACTGGGCAGTGGGATTTTCGCCCAAAACCTTGAATAAATCCACACCAAGTATTTTGGTTTTAATTTCATTCATGATGGCATCAAGTGACCCAACCTCAGAGGTGGCCCCAGAAGTAGTCGAACTGTTGTAGGAAGAGTCTTGAAAGTTGTAGCGAGTGTTGAGCATAGCCTTCAGATAGTCTAAGGGTTTTTTCACCTTTAAGCTCTCAAGCTCCTCACGAGAGAGACTGGTCGAACCGATTGATGGATAAGTCCCTTAAGTTTGGGTAGGAATTGGTTGACTACTTCGTCTAGAAGTCAGTCCAACATTTTGTTGTTTCGACTGGTCTTTCTCTTCCTCAATAGTCTTCTCTTCATTGCTTTCTCCAACCTCAGTATCTTGGTCTTTTTTCTGATTACCTTCATCCTCAGCAATTTTTCCTTCATTAACGTCTTCGACCATATCATCCATGGGAGCATCATCATCCTTCTCAGTATTTAATCCTGGATGAGAAGGAGAATTATCATCAGATTATTCATCCATGTTGGCATCGAAATCTGCTATGGTTTGTGGTTCTGGTTCGTCATCTTTGGGGCCAGCCTCCTCTTCGACTTTCTCTGTCAGAATTGTCTCAGCTTCAGGATTGGTTTCTACTTGATCCACTTCTGCCCCCGACTCTTTAGTCGAACCCCTAGGAGAATTGGGAGTAGAACTAATAGCCTTAAAAGAAAAAGCACTGTGAAACTGTGGTGCTCCTTCTGTTGAAGGTTGTTCTTCGACCGTAACTTGGACGTGAGAACAAGCAAAAGTCAGAACAAAGAAAGAAATACAAGAAAAGTGAATACCATTTGTCGAAATTACCTGAGGCATTTCAGTATGAAAACTAGAATTCCCACTCTCTGCATCTTTTGTATGAGTTTTGGTAATTGGACTAGTGGGAGGAGTTTTCCTGGATTTGACAAGAGACCTCTGGGAGGCGACCGTCTTGATCTTTAGGGCTTTCTTCCTTTTAAGAGGTTGTTGTTCTGGAGATTCGTCCCCAGATTCTTTAGTAATCACCTTTGCCTCCTCTTGTTTTCTTTTTTGGGAAGTTGGTGGTTTTCGATTCACCTAAAACACCAAGGAGAGATTTGTTTAGTATGGGAAAAATAAATCTACTACATAAAAATAGAAAGGTTGATGTTTTGTTGGAACCTTTTTTACAGTAGAGGTTGTTTTTTCGACCACCTTTCCAAGGCTACTTTCGACAGGGGCTTTCTTGGCAGTAATCTTGTCATCTAAAAACAGAGAAATAAAGAAATGAATAAACACAAAGGGAAAACACATAAGAATGAAGTTAGAACGAAATAGAAAATTGTTTTTTTAACACCTTCAAGAATGGGATATTCCACGCGAACGTGTTCTATGCCAATATGAAGGTTCCCTGGGAAATTGTCCAAATGATACTTAGTCGGAACCACACGCTCAATAGGTTTTTTGTAAGATTCACGAAGCAGTTTCAGATCAGATCCACAAACGAACCAAATCTGGGAATGGAGGGCTCAAAGCCACACCAAATTCAGCAGAAGGTAGAGGGGGAAACTTTGGCGGATAATAGCTGTATGCCAAATCATAATGTATTTCTGGTCGAACATATGAAGGCAATGTCATCTTCCCCAGTTTTTCTGTGAATTTGTGTTTCAAAGTCACTGCTGCATCGCCTATGGTTCGATTAAGATCATTTGGTCTGTAAATGGTTTCAAAATACTTTTGAAATCTTTGAATTTCTTTAATGTGTTGTTGAGTACATTTCTTTGTTTGATCCTGCACTAAAGCAAAAGCGTTTGTCAGATGAGTTGCAAAGGTTGTCACGTCGAAACATCTGTTGAAGTAATAATATTTCCACCAAACGTCAAATTATTGAGTACAGAGAAAAGAAGGTCGAAAGATCACTGGTCGAATCTCCAGGGTTTCATCAATAAACTTCTCCGACAACTCCATGTTTTTCTCTGTATTGTGGAAAGAATTGTGGAAGATGATGGAGCCTTTCTTTGGGTAGATGGATTTTGGTTTTATTTGAATCAGCCCAAACTGTCGAGCAACAAGGTTAGGCTGATAAACAATAAGAGCAATCTTGGTGTTATTCATGTTGTGGTGGGAGAAAAGGAGCCTTGGTGCCAAAATTGATTCCTATATAACCAAAAAGGTATCTTCGTCTTTTTGCATTTCAAAATGGAGTTGTTTAGTGAACCATTTAGGTCCAACAGCTACGTTGGAGAAGGGGGCCATGGTTGAATTAAAATTGTACCTCTTAGCAAACATCATCATGTAATTGGTGAAGGAGCATCGAAGGCTAGTTGCCTCATCAGATGGGGTTAGTTGCACTAGCCTAAGCCATTCGACAATCCTGTTCTTTACTCCTTCCTCATCCACTTTTTTCTTAACAGGAAGATAAGCTTCAAAAGTGGCATTAATCCATAATTGTAGAAGCCAAAAGGGTCCTGCCAAGCTCAACTTTCCTTTTTCTTTGACGGTTTTCAGGAATTCCACACTTTCACTAAGTGATTCGTAAAGGTTTTCTAAAACCATTTCACTTAAGCAGAGGTTGTTCCCAGCATGGAGTTGGTTGGCTATGGTGAGGTATTTCTTGGGAACTTGAAGGGAGCGGGAGCAGAAAACAAACTTCGACAACCAGAGGGTCAAAAAGGCTATGTGCTCTATTTCAGAAACTCCAGTGGTATCTTGATCATGATAGTGAGCTATGAATAGAGAATATGAGGCAAAGCTAGTGTCTAAGGCTATAGTATTGTCATCTAAAACAGTGGGGTCGAAGTCTATTCCTATAAGGCTAAGGCCAACTATGGCAGCTATATCAAAGAAGGTTGGGGTGACCATCCTACAAGAAAGATGAAAGTTATTATAAGTTCTATCCCAAAATTAAAGAGAAGCTAAGATCATGTTTGGGCAATAATTGAGACCTACCTTCGACAGTTGAACCAAGTCGAAAATGCCAGTGTGTTTCTAAAATTTTCCTTTAACTTTTTCGACTTTAGTTAACCAAGCTAAATAGTCAGAAGGGTCTTTTGTTAAGGGACAACTCCTAAAAATTCTAGTTTGGTTCAAGTAAGTTAAATCTATTTCTGCAGAAGCATATGCATTTTTAGGATTTTCATTAGTCGTTCCACTAGGTTTGGATTTTACTCCAACACCTATGGGTTTTGAGTTGGAATATTTGGGAAAGAACTCTTTTAAACGAGTTTGGTCAGCATTTGGGTTAGGGAGTAGACTTAACATTGCATGGCAAGTACCAGAAATGAAAACTAGGATTAATACCTGGGATTGATAAATACTTGTTTTCTCTCTTTCATTTGGAGGCTCGGGAACGTACTGATTGTTGCCCACATTCACTGGTCCAAATAATTTGTGCCCTGGAGGAAGAGATGTTGTATATTTAATCTTCTTGTTGCTTGAAGACGCCATTTGTGAGAGCAAGAAAAATTTGTTTTCAGAGAAGATGAATGAGATTTGGAAATAGATTGTGAGAAAAATAAGTTCAGAAGTGAAAAAGTCTCATAAAATAAGAAATTGGGTATTTATAGAGAGGAAGGTGATGAAAACGTTTGAATTTTTAGATGATCATGGGACACGTGTAAAAATTTCAACGGTGATGATGAAAAGTAATGGAAGTTGAAAAGATCGTGACTCGCTAGGTTTTAGGGTAATAGGGGTCATGTCCAAACATGGGATAGATAAGACATTTTAGGAAAAGTGTAATGATTAATTTGTCTTGTGATTTGACAAAAGTGAAATCTTGAAAACTAGCATAATTAATGCAGGTAACATGGCGTCGAAAGTTGTTCGACAGCAAATGATGATTTCTCTAGAGATAGTCGAAATATCTTTGTTGGGGGGCAATTTGTAGACACATATTTTCGACACCATGATTTGAGAGATAAAATGATGTTCTTTGGAAGAGAAAGATATTTACAAAGGAAGAGAATTTAAGAAATATACTTGAAGAGATATTTCGACAGTTTCAGTTGATATGTTGTTTTCGACAGTTTGACAGAAATTGGGTGACAATTGAAGCGTTCAACATTTCAACAAAGAGAGATGATGTATCGTTTTTACAGATTTGGTTGATACGTTATGTTTTCGACAATTCTACAAGCCTGAAGGGACGCGTTGCTTCGATATTAACGATAAATTCAAATTAAGACAGTTATTTCGTTTGGCAGAGGGACACGTGGAAGCTTTTGAAGAAAGGAAAACATGCAGAAAGCCAAGTGTCATTAGTCTTAGGATTTTTCCGTTGATTAGCAGTTATTTTATTTGTATATAAATAGGATAATGTTTGTTAGATTTAAGGGTGTGAAAAAACTTGTACAGAATTCCTGCAAAAATACTCTAAAGTACCCGTGTGAGAGAAAAAGAGTTTTATCTGGAAAATGTATGTGTGAACAACACCATTTATTTAAGTTTTTATCAAATTCAAAGTTATTTATCAATTTTTTCCTTTACATTTACCAGCCATTTATCCTTCATTATTTACTTTATGCAAATTTTTACCTTTGTCAAATTTACTCTGTCAAATTTACTTTAAAACTTTTACTTAAAATAACCTAATCAAAATCATTCATATATGAAAGACATAACCATACAAATAAAGAATCAAGAGACTTTTTGTTCTAAGAGTTCAGAATTTCATCTAAATTTGCACATGTGTCCTAGGATTTGTGTGGTTGGTCCTGCAAGTAAACCAATTCAGTGAGATTGGAAAACCAGAGGTTGTTCGCCAAATTCGATTGCGAACAGGTGGGAGCCAAATGCTCTTGCCAAAAATGGTTAGACCACAAAAGGTGTTAGCTCCCCTCTTTCTGGGCTAGGAGATCTATGTTGTCTGTATTGAGCAATACGTTTGGGGAAACGAGAGCAGTACTGAAGCAGTAAGTCTTAATATGAATTGGTCTTGATTATCCCTCTGGAGGGAACCCTTTTTTATATTCGTCCTTAAGGTCTTCATTAAGATAGGCCATTAAGAGAAGTCTTTTGGCCTTCCATCGTTGCAGGGCCTTGAATGTGTAACTCTCCTTCATGATTACTTGCTTTGAAAGCTTGGTAACGTCCGCATTGATGTGTTATAACCGTTACAATCCTTTGGTCTGCTTGGTGAGTGTATGATCTGGTGTTGGATTAAGGGAATGTGGTACCCAACCTCCTAGGAGGCGGGTTGAGTGTAGTGGTTGGTTCGAGTAAGTTGAGTTTAGAGGCCGGCCCGAGTTGTGGTTGGTGCTTTTCTTACCTTTAGTCCAATCACTTCCATTTTAGCAGCTTAATCCATGCCTTGTCATGTCCGACTACATAGATCGGCCTGAAAATATATTGGTTATGTACACATATAATCAAGGTAAAATTACATACAGACACCAACAAATAGATATTACAAAGAGAAGAGAAGAAGATGAACCAAACATTTCTTGGTTTGTCAACACCAATCAATAAGAGATTCAACTCTGGATCATCCGATTGCAAGCTCCATTATTGTTTTCTAAGCTAATTCTATGAAGAAATGAAGTTTGATAGAGTGGGAGACAAAAATACCCAAACCATAACCTTAAAAAAATGTGTTTTTACATCTTTTAATGTGTTTCTACCCAGACAAATTCGCTCAGCGAAGTCTCGATTTGCCCAGTGAATAAAGATGACATTTTCTATTGTAAAAACAATCTTTTTTACGCTTCTGGTTTGCCTTAGTTTCACCCGGAGAGCTCGGGGCGAGGCTGATAGTAAATTGAAATTTTCAGCACTATTTTGACCATAGCTTTTGAACTGTAAGTTCATCTTACGCGCGATCGGAAGCGTTGGTAAGCTTATTCAATGCTCTATATAACAATGACTAAATATCAATGCTTGAATACCTACAAAAAATGATTTAAAACAATTAAACTCAATGATATTAACACAATAACACAATATATACAATATAATGTAAATTATATCGAATATATACTAAAGTCGAGGTTTATTGACAAAAAGCAAACAAATTAAGCCAATGAATGCAAATTGTTCATACACAAATTCACAAAAATTTAGTACTCATTAATACGCAAGAGTAAAGTTGTTTTTGTGTGTGGAAGGTGGCTTATTGGAGCTATTCTTCATTTTATTTATTACTTTATCGTAATTTAGTGGTTTTTGGTGCTCTGATCTTGTAACACCGGGAACAAAGCATTTTTTTTTATGTTTTTTAGTAATGTTGATTTTTGTGTTTTGAAGTTTAATACTTTATTTATGAATTTGTTTTGACTGATTTTTCGCTGCGGGTTTTCATATATTTTTGATGAGTTTTGTATGGTGATCGTTGGTGACACCTTAAATTATCGAGTGAATCTTTTTTATATAAGTTTCTGAATTTAGGGTGTTACATCAGGGTTTCTACTTGTGTACTACCAAGACCATAAATTGGAATAGAATCACCATTTTCTGCAATGAGTTTATTATTTTTGCTCAATTTAAAATAAGACGAAGTATTACCTTGTGAGGATGTAATGTGAGAGGTAGCTTCGATGTCCATGTACCATGAGGGGTCTGGCTGAGTAAGAATGAGGGTGCCGAACAAATTTTCAATGTTTATTGGGTTAGTAGTGTTAACACAATATGTTGAGGTTTAAGCCCAAGAATTCCACCTCGTTGAGACTTAGGACCATTGTTGGGTCTACTACAATTTGGGGTTGGGTAAGGGCAAGGTGGGAAATTTGAAGGACCCTATTGTTGTAAAGGTTGAATATTCTATAACTGTCACTACTATTGTTGTTGTCCACAGTTTCCTCTCCCTGAGTTGCGGCTTCCACAATGGTTTTTCTTGCCTCTCTTACCACGATAGGTTGAGTGTGATGGTGTTGGGTTTGGGACATATGATGTCAGCAAGGATATAGGTTCGGCCGAAAGTTTTTTTTTTCATCAGGGTTGTTAGAGTGTGAAATTCTGTGATCAGGTATGAGATGTCCTATGAGATGTTCCAACACTTGACAGATTTAACCAAAACTTAAATTGCAAGAAAATTAAATAACACAGTAATTTGTTAACCCAGTTCAGTGTATAACCACACTTACATCTGGAGGCTACCAAGCCAGGAGGAAATCCACTATAAGTAATATTAATTCTAGACTTAAACAACCCAGTTTAATCTTTCACTTAATATCTACCCAATGCAATTTCTACCTAAGACACAACTTAGATATGAGTACCAACTCACTCCCCCTCAATCACACAGTGATCTTGTTTACAAGTTTAATAAAATTGAAGTCATACTTCAAACAAAACAACTTGATCTTACTTCACAGTTTCAATCAAGTCACAAATACACTTTTGCTTAAAAGCTCATAAAGTGGTACAATAAAAACAACCTGCTATTAAAACTTAAAACACCCTATTTTGTCTTCTGAAATTCGTACTCAATTCTGAGATATTCTGTTGCTTAAATAGGTGTATGGATTTTGGGCTTTCTGTAGATTAATCCAATCCTAAAACGCATGCAGCTTCCACCTTGAATTAGGGTTTGTTACTTCCTAGATTCTAGGTGATTTAGTTCTTCTGATTATGCTGAAGCCTCATAATAACACTCCCTACAGATGCGCCTTATTCTGTTTTTGTCCATCCATAATTAATTCCAGATAACTCTCCTTAAATTTCTCAGATCAGTTAGTCATTAATTAATTCTGGTAGCAGGTTTGAGATGTCTCAACATCTGTTGGGACATCCTGAAAAACTGAACTTAAATCATTTACACAATGTCCCAACATCTGGTGTGACATCCTGAATTAAGTTCTTATACTCTGTTTGATAATGTCCCAACATCTGATAGGACATTCTGAATTGAATTGAATATTTCTTGTTGGTCAAAAATTCTGCCAATTCTAAACATCTACAGAGTGGGCCCAAATTATCATTTTGACCTACCTTGATTCCAACTATTTTTAAACAATACCTATTACATATAACATGCAAATGTACACTATGCCAAACAAGACCTTAAACATCGCTTTTTTTAGCCTTAGACGGTGCTTTAAAGTGCTGTCTAAACCTCCACTGCTAAAGGTTTAGACAACGCTTTTTTAAATCTTAAAAGCGCTGTCTAAGGTACCCTTAGACAGCGCTTTTAGAAATACCTTAGACAGTGCTTTTGCTAAAAGCGCTTTCTAAGCCCCTATACCTTAGACAACGCTTTTGGTGAAAGCGTTGTCTAATCCCCTCCTATTTTAATTTTTTTAGGTATACCTTAGACAGCGCTTTTCAAAAGCGTTGTCTAAGCCCCCCCCCCCCCCCTCACCCTTAGACAGCGCTTTTGCCAAAAGCGCTTTCTAAGCCCCCCCTTAGACAACGCTTTTGTGTAAAGCGCTGTCTAAGGTATACGAAATTTTTTGCAGCTTTTGTTTTAAACCACATTTTTTCCAGGTTTATAAACCAGAATTTCTACCTGTTTTCAACCAAATTTGGCAGACAAATATCACATTTTATATATGCCATTTCAAACCATTTTGGCCTTTTTTCTACCAATTTTTGGCTAACAAATATATATATACCAATTCAAACCAATTTTGACTTAAATGTTTCAAAATATATACAAATTTATGTACAAATTTACAAGTCATTACATATACTACAAATGTACAATATAATTACACAAATTTATGTAAAAATTTACAAGTCATGTACAATATACTACAAATTTACAAGTCATTACATAAAACATTGAGCTCTATAATGAATTGACACCATTCCTCTTTGATTTCGTCCACTTGATCTTTTGTATAATATGCACACTTGAATTCATCAAAGTACTACATAATAATAGAACATAGTTTGATTTAATTTCAACTATTTAATTATATGAGATATGTGTAAATATAATAATAACTCATAAGTTAGAAATACATACATCGGTGGTGTCGCTCCCAAAAGATGAGACTGAGCTCAAATAAAGGTACAAACGCGAACGGTCGGCGAAAGGAGGATGTGAGAACACACATGAGTGAACTCACAAGGAAAGAAAAGAGTCACCAGCTAGGCATTTTTATCCCGGAGGAAAGGCAATGTTGCATAGACCTAGGAAGATATGGATAAGACGGTTGCGAACCAGAGAGACTGAGAAAGGGGGTTGGTTACAACCTGGGAAGGTATTAGCACCCAGATTGTCCGCCGTACTCGACGGAATCCACGCTTAAAAGATTTGTGTTTTAAAGGGGTAGTTTCTGTGCTATCTGTGTATCAAAGCTGGAAAGAATGCAAGTGTCAGTGTAAAAGAAGTGTGACGTGTATAAATGAAGTGTCAGTGTAAGAAAGAATGAAGTGCTCAAGTCCATGAGGCTTAAAGAATAAGGCTGGAAAGAGGGGGAATATACAGAGACTTTTGTTCGATAACTGTTAAGTTATGCCTACGTATCCTCTCGTGCAATGAGGAAGTCAGAACACCGTAGTTCGACCCAAAGAGACTGAAAGATGAATTGACTTGTGAACTGCTTACTTGTCTATGCTCAAGTGTATGACCTGTCTGGCTCAGGTGCAAACTGTCTTGCATTAGACGGGAGAAGCAAGTTCTCGTTTATGAGTGAGTGAGATGAGAAAAGAATCCCGGAGGAGACGATTATTGTTTGTTTTTGAGCTTTCAGTCTTTTATTGCTTTTGGGGATTTGTCATAAATTAATGAGCTTAAGCCTAAACCAATGGATTTAGTAAACTCATCACATCTTCCCTTTGATTAGGGGTAATGAGAATACCTTAAGTATGAAGTCAACTTCTCACACTTAATCACCATGGTGTAGGATTAAGATCATTAACCTACTTGTGATTATTTAGATGTTTTTGTTATTTTTTTTAGTGTTAAGTAATGAGATTAAGCCATAATCAAGGATTAAACAGACTCATTACACCATCCTAATAGAAGGATAATAGATGAGAATGTTTAAGCTGAGGAAAACTCCTCAACTTAATCCATGATTAGGGATTAAACTCATGACAAAACAAAGCCTTCATTAAGTGGATTTTAGTTAATGATATGATGAAGAAGTGAGTTTTATGGTTTGTAAGACAACTTGAGGAGGACTTGTCCATTAACACTAGGGTTAGTCCTTCTTAACCAATTAAGGAAGAATTAGAACCCTAATGCAAGGCCCAAGTTACAAGCTTAATGTCTTGATGATTATTAAATGAATTGATTAAAGGATTTAAACACATTAAGGGTTTGACACTTAGGATTAAAGTTATACACTCCATCCTAATAGAAGGATGCAGGCATAAGCTTAATCACAAAGCCTTAAAGCCTTTAGGGTTTAGTCCCTGATTATGAGATGAGAAGAGAAGACTCAATGAGACATAAAGATAAAATCTAAATGGGGGACTAATCAAAACCCTAATTATTGTCATGCTTGGTTGTTCCTAAGGTTTGTGAGGTTTACAAGAGAAATCTTCAGAGGAACCACCAGGAAGCAGATGAAAGGAGCAAAGAAAAGCAAAGTAACTTGCTTCATTCAAGAAGACAAGTCACTTGAGGAAAGAAAGTAGGATGAAGAGGAAAGAGCAAGCTCAATCTCAAACACAAGACAAAATGCAGCAATGATGCATAAGAGAGATGAAAAGAAATTGTGAGAAGTGAAGGCAAATTCACTTCTCAAGTAACTTACCACCTGAAAAGTTAGTGAAAAGAATGCAATGCAATGCAAAATGAGATGGAATGGCATGATCCAAACCAAAACCAGAAGCATAAGTATGATGATAATGATGCTATGAGATGATGCAAACATGAAACAAGGCATGGGGATGATCATATGAACATATGGATGCAAGAGAAGCATGCTTAGAACCATGAACATACATGAAAAGTTATGGAAATGCAAATGACATACAACATGACAAATGAAAGATGCAATGATCAAACATGCTTCTAATATGTCTTAAGATGTCTAATGAATCAAATGGATGCACAAAATGTCATGGCAAGTCATGATATGAAAGCAAGTGTAAGATGGATGCAAATGAAAGCCCAAATTAGGGTTTATGATCAATGCACAAAACAAAAACCAAAACCAGAAGCAAACATCAAGATAAAAAATTGAAAATGCATCCAAGGGAACCCTAAACCTATACAAACTCACTGCCCAAAGGAGGGGTTCTAACTCTTAACCTAATGAGGGTTATGAATTTCTTAAGAATGCTAGGGTTTTAGGGTACCTTGTCAAGAAAAATGTCAAACAAATTGAAAATGCAAAATCAAATCATGCCAATTTAAACCTACAAACTACATGATATGCAAGACACAATGCAAAAAGAATCAAAGTCCAACCCTTAAAGACTAGGAAGAAATGAATTTTCAAAGATTGGATCAAAATAATGCCTTGAAATGAAATTAATTCTATGAAAAATTGTCAAAAGACATCAAGATCAAAAAAGAAATTTGGTTTGAGGGTTGGACAATGTTTCTAAATGATTTTAAAGGTTTCTTGAATTTTTTGGTGATTTTTAAATACCTAAAAGTATTTTTAATTAATTAATTCCCATTAATTAATTAAAAATAAACTTTTAAATGATTTAAAAATATTTTTTAATGCAAAAAAAAAAAATGTTTTTGGTTTCTGAAAATTAATAAAAGCTTGCATAAAAATTTTCATAATTTTTAAAGATGTTTTACTATTTTTAATAAATTGAACAAAACAAATGAAATTAAATGAAATAAAAATGAAATAAAACTGAAAAAATAGAAAAGTCAGCAAGATCAAAGGCTGAGATTTGAACTCACACGCGCGCGAATTGACCTGGCGCGCATCTGGACGACCAGTATTCAAACTTGCTAATTATGATTAGTGCCCTAATTAAATGCCCTAATTACTTTCAGATGACCGGAACAGTGGTTCCGTTCATCTTCTCCGACGAGCCAAATTTCTAACTCCCTCTACACGCAATAAAAATGAAATCTAACTGCCCAGAATTCATCCCCATTCAACACTGAATCAAAACCCCCTAACAAACATCATTTTTCATTCATCAATCAGCCAAATCGAAGCAAAACATTCCTAGGGCAAAAAGTTTCAGAGCATTCATACATCCTGGTTTCTCAACCATTTTCAAAAATAATCATATCCCCATGATCAGGGGAGTGCATAGAAGCATTTAAGAACTTAAAATGGAGTTTCTGGAAAAAAAGTTTGAGATGGCTACCTGAACTGAAGCTTTGGTTTCTGGTACTTTCTGGCTGGTTTCTTGCTTTCAATCAACTCCACTGGACCCCCTGAGAAGCTTTCAATGCTTGTTTGAAGTTTATAATGGATGGTTTGAGAGATGGCAGAAGTTCTGTTCAATGGAAGGTGGTGATCGTGTTTTTGTTTCAATGAGTTTCAGGCTATGGTGAGGGATGGTTTGTGACCAGGGAAGTGTGCTGAGGTGATTTGTGAAGTTGGTTTGTGTGTTTAAGGCTTGTGCTGAGTGTTTCGAAGGGTTTTGCCAATGGGGTGGAAAATGAGAGTGATGTCTTCTGGGTGCTTTCAGGCTTGTGTATTATGTGCTTTGGCTTGCTTTTTGTTTGCATAAACTAATGGGATTGGTCAGATGAGTTGATGTGTGCTTTTGTGATTGGTATGGCTCAAGTTGCCAAAATATCAAAGTTGTGTAAGAGAGGCATGAGCTACTTGCTAGCCAAGGACAGATGGGGTGTCCTGCGCAGCAAGATGTGTGGAGAGCCCTTGGATTGTTTGTGAAGTCAGCAAGCAAGTGGATTCATACTTGAGTGAGTTTTTGCAACTTGCCTCACTTTTGCTTCTTATGAGATTTCTTGCTCCATAGGCCATAAAAATGAGTGATCCCTTGGCCCATTCTGAAATTTAGAAGTCATATGATCATGTTGTGAGGAAATGATACACATTTGAGGCCTTTAGAACACTTGAACAAACCATTTTGCAAAATGTCCCTTTGGTAGAAAACTTCAAATTTTGTGATTTTAGCCAACTTTGACAATCCATAACTTTTGATCCAAAATGAATTAGGTCATGTTCTTGTACTTTTTGAAAAGGGAATGATCCATTCTACAACTTTCATGACCAAAGTTTTTCCATTTGAAGCATTTTTGAATCAAAAAGTAAAGGTTGAAAAAGTTTCCTAAAATGGCAATTTCATTAAAAGTCAAACTTTCCCAAAAAGTCAACTTTGCAAATGACTTGAAATTCTTCAATTTTGTGAACTTCCAACTTCTTCTATGATCAAATAAAGATCATATACAATCAAAAAGATGAAGAACACCCTTTGGTTGGGTCATTGGGGGCCTCAGATGTCCTGATTTTACACTGACTTGTCCAGAAAGTCAACTCTTGATCAAATGACTTCCCCATGGAATTTCTTCATGAAAATTGATATGCATGATCCCTATACCATATAGAGACCAATAAAAACAAAAATGACCAAAAAATTTGGAGTTATGGCCTCTGAAACCAAAACCCTAATTTTAGGTCATCTGTGCAGTTAAACCTGGCTCTGCTTCCATGCCATTTCCAGTTCTTGTGATTCTTTGACTTTCTTGACTTTGAGAGGATATAATATGATGCTTGAACATACATGGACCCCTTTGAAGTGATTGATGACCTTTGGAGTGGCTCAAGAAGCTCTTGGATTGCTCAGATCACAAACCCTAGATGCAGATGACTTTGAAACAATGCAGTGAATCAAAAATATGGTATGAGATGCTATGATTGGATTTATGCATATGAAATGATCACAAACCATGGTGTGAATGGGTGAGGGCAAATTTGGGGTGTTTACAGGTGGGAATCTCTAATCGGCCCAAAACAAGAGTATCTCGCATAAACCTCAACATGAAATACCCGCAATCTATTTGATTACGTTTCTCTCATAAGGGCCAACAACTCTGTGAAACTTTTATCCGACCATCCATTACCCGCCTTTAAGTTGTACAACTTTAATACCGCAGACAGTCTTGAGAATTTAGTGCAACCTTTGTACAACGGTTTCTCTGCATCGCTTACCATCCTCTCAAACATTTCAGGACAATCATGAAGATCTTCTTCCAGTGCTTCTACAATCTCTTCAACTCGATCACAATCGTATGTTTCCGTGTCTTTGTCGTATGAAGCATAGGTCGTATTACTTTTTCCACTCGATTCAACATTCTCGTTAATTTTCTCACCATGAAATATCCAACACTGATAACTTTGATCAATTCCATGCCTCAGCAAATGCGATTTCAATCCATGTGCGTCACCCTTACCAATATAACAACAACGCAAGCAAGGACAATGCATTCGTCTGGGGTTTTCAGCGTGTTGAACAACATACTTAACGAATTCCGCAACCCCACTCTCGTACTCTTTGGTCATTCGATCGGCACAGATCCATGTTTTATCCATGGTTTTCCTACTTATTAAGGTAAACAATCAATCCAGACGAAAATACATAACTAAGGTAGTATCTTTGAATATTCTAACATTTTTAAAGTTCAATTCATTTTAAACTTCAATAACGTATACATAACCAATGTTTATATAAACTTCAATAACGTATCCGATACGCCGATATACCAACTTTAATTACCTCATCACTTTCATTTTTTCTATTACAAGAATCAAACTTTTTCTATTACAATATACCTATAACTATATAAAACCAAACCAAACCTCTTACCCTATATACCTGCTTTTGATTCAGCGAATTTGCAAAAACAGTATTCTCATGTTCACATACACCTCACAACCATAAATCTACTAGTTAATAGTTATCACTAACTAAAGCATGTTATTATCTAGGTCGAAGTATTCTCATGTTATTAACTAAAGCATGTTATTCTCATGCAAAAACAGTGCTGGAAAGGAAATTTCTCTACATCTTCTATCTTCTGTTATTCACTTCTAAATTAACCTAAACTAAATCTACTAGTTAATAGTTATCACTAACTAAAGCATGTTATTATCTAGGTCGAAGTAGCCATGATTACTGTGCAGATCTTAAAGGGAAGCTTGCATTTTTTTCTAAACTCAGTTTTTACAAAAATAGCTAGAATGAATCAAAACAACTTCAACAAGAATAATACACTAAACTCAGTCAACAAGATTATACACATTCTCAACATTAGTAAACTACTTCTAAACTCAGTAGAAAGATTAATAACAACTTATAAAAACCATAAGAAATGAAGAACATACCGCAAGAAATGAAGAACAGTAGAAACGAAAAACGAAGTCAACACCCAAATGTCGAGACACGTACGATTCTTCAAACACGTTCAATGATTGAAACCGAAAAATGGAAGTGTATTCGTGTTCGCTGTTATGGTTTTCGCTGTTAGGGTTTCAACGTTCGCGGGAGGGAAAACAAAAGAACAGAGAACGAAAATAGAAATGGAGTCTGAAATTTTATTTTAATTAGACCTTAGACAGCGCTTTTGTGGAAAGTGCTTTCTAAGGTATGCCTTAGACAGCGCTTTCCAAAAGCGCTTTCTAAAACCCCCCTTAGACAGCGCTTTTGGTTTTATTTATTTTTTTAATTTAAAGACTTTAGACAGCGCTTTATCAAAATCGTTGTCTAAGGTCTATATTTAAAAGCGCTTTCTAAAAGCGCTGTCTAAGGGGGGGGTCTTAGACAGCGCTTTTGAGAAAGCGCTGTCTAAGACCCCCCCTCCCCTTAGACAGCGCTTTCATTATTTTTTTGGAACATTTTCCGTGTTTTATTTTAATTTTATCCTTAGACAGCGCTTTCTTTTAAAAGCGCTGTCTAAGATGCGCTGTTAAAGGTCATTTTTGACATAGTGGTAGATGTAAGATTGGTCTATTTTGTCATCCTTATATTAAAGTATAAATATTTTAAAAAGTGAGAAAATGCAAAAATAAAATCAATAATCATCAAAAGTCATGAAACTTTTCTTAATATATTGTTTTGCAATTCGTGCATTAAACAAATTGGGTGTGGCCGGCTGATGTAATTGGTATGCCTGACATTTGACTAGTACAAGCGACTCATGAGTTAAGTTGAAACGAAATCAAACACTGTAACTCAACTATTCCCCATACACAAAGCAGTGCCTATAAATTAAGAAATAAATCATTCATGAGAAAAATAACAAAAACCTACTAGTTCCTACTCCTACATAATTTCATCTCGTATAAAATCAATCTTATCATTTTCATTTCACATATGTTTGTTTCTCTATTCAATCTTCTATAATGTCCATAAGGTTTCATGTGCTTCATCCTGGCCCAACAACACTGTTTTCAATCTTCTTAGCATTCCTCCTTCTACCGGTATCAGGTAATGATCATATAAAAACTTATGGATATCTATTTTTTTACTCTATGATAAATATATGCTAAAAAATAAGCACGATAACTTAACATCTTAGCGTACTTAAAATCAATTCTTGATACTCATTTATCTTGGATGATTTAGATCAAAAGGATTTCATTCTAGTGAACCAATGCAAATACAGAGTATGGCCAGCTTCCTCCGACCTTAAAACCAACCACTTGAATTTAAACACCGGCAACTGGTCCAAAGTTTGGGCTCCTCAGAACTGGAATGGTTCCATTTGGGGCCGAACTCTCTGCAGAGATAATTTAGCCACAAGAGGAAACCTTTCATGCATGACTGGCGATTGTGGTACTGGGAAGCTTCCATGTGATGGAATGCCCGGCGCGTCGCCAGCCACACTAGCAGAATTCCGTTTAGGAAACAGTGGTGTTGATTCTTATAACATTAATGTTACAGCAGGTTTCAATATCCCTATAGCGGTGGCTCCCATTGATGCTTTTGGTGAGAACGTGAATTGTAGCAGTGCAGGTTGTCCTACAGACATTAATAATATGTGTCCAGCAGAGTTTAAGGTGATGGTAAATGAGAGTGTTGTGGCATGTCATGGAGCATGTATGAAGAGTAACAATTCAACTTCAAACACTTGCCTCAAATTCAAGAAAGCGTGTCCTCAAGCCTATAGCCACCCTTACGATAATGGGACAACACTTACCTGTTCAACTAATTTTTACAAGATCATATTTTGCCCAGTTTCCAGGTTAGACCATGCAATTTTTTCTCCATTGTCAGGTTATTGAAGAAAATGATGGATAATTTAAATTCTATTGTCATGTCCCCAAATTAGATTTTATTATAAGATATTTCACACAAATGATAAGAGTTGTAGGTAAATAAAATAGTATAAATTTTTTATAATTTATCTTGTTAATCTTTGTGTGTTAATATTTATCAAAAGTACATAGTAATGTAAAATAACTTAGGAACTATTCACACAATATTGATTTAAAGGTATAATTTAAATACAATGATTAGGGTTATATTGAAAATATAGAGCAATACTTATTTTTAAAAAGTTTTGTTTAGATTATTAATTTCATTAATTTTTATATTTTAGTATGGGATCTTTCGATCAAAGTGTAAGTGTAGGCGACTCGCTCATTGCTGACAATAGGACAAATCGATGGCTCTCTCGTTCGGGAGATTTTGCTTTTGGGTTTTATCAACTTTCTAATGATCTTTTCTTACTAGCTATATGGTATGAAAAGATATTAAGTGATAATATAATTTGGTATGCAAAAGGTGACACTCCTATTCCAAAAGGATCAAGATTGGTATTAAATGACTCTCATGGGTTGATGCTCACCAATCCTCAAGGTTTAGAGTTATGGAGACCATCATATTTTACTTTAAATAAAATTTCAATTGGTCTAATGAAGGATGATGGAAACTTTCAATTATTAGACCAAAATAATGTTATATTATGGAAGAGTTTCAGTGATTCTACTGACACATTAGTTCCTGGTCAAGAATTGAATTCAAATAGATGTCTATATTCTCGACAAGGAGAATTCAACTTCTCACATGGAATGTTTGAACTTTGTTTACAGAAAAATGGACATGGTTTACTCCTTAACCTTGTAAATTTTCCAACAAATACATACTATAATACTCAAAATGACATTTACTATGAAAATAATGTTGTTTATCCAAATGATGAATATGTTGGGGACAAATTGAAATTTGACAACTTATGCTTCTGTTTATACATACTTGAAAGAGGTGGAGGAAACATTTCTATCACCAATCCAAAAGAGTATGTTTCAAAAAATGAATACTACTACAAAGCCACTATCACTTATGAAGGTGTTTTTACCCTATCACGTCACCCTAGAGATCTAAACAATAGGGAAAGATGGGTAATGGTAGAGACAATACCAGAAAACGTTTGTTTGGATTCTACATTCAACAAAGGTCATGGTATTTGTGGGTTGAATAGTAATTGCACCATTATGAAACAAAGGCCAATGTGTACATGTCCAGAAGGATATTCTCTAATGGACTCAAACAACATGTATGGTGGTTGCATACAAAATTTCCTTCCTAATGGTACTTTGATCACTGTGATGTCAATTTTTTTGGGATTCTCTATTGCTATAATTATAACATTGGTTGGTGCAATTTTTTATTGGTACAACTCAAAGAAGATAAAAAGTAGCACAACCAACAAAAGAGTTGTTGATAGAAATTTGAGAATTTTTTCTTTCAAGGAAATTACAGAAATAACAAACAATTTTAAGGAAGAATTAGGAAGAGGGTCTTGTAGCATTGTATACAAAGGAATGGTGGATGTGGATACTTGTGTTGCGGTTAAAAAATTGGACAAGTTGTTTCAAGATAGTGATAAGGAATTTCAAACTGAAATGAACGTGATAATCAAAACTCATCATAGGAACCTTGTACGACTTCATGGGTATTGTAGCGAAGATCAACATAGGATTTTGGTGTATGAGTTAATGAGTAATGGTACTTTAGCAAGATTCCTTTTCACGCCTTTGAGACCAAACTGGAACCAACGAGTTCGAATTGCAATTGGGATTGCAAGAGGTCTTGTTTACTTGCATGAAGAATGTTGCGCCCAAATAATTCACTGCGACATAAAACCACAAAATATACTTCTTGATGATGAATACAATGCTAGGATTTCTGATTTTGGGTTAGCAAAACTATTATTGATTAATCAAAGTCACACAAAAACCGGAATCAGAGGAACCAAAGGTTATGTTGCACCAGATTGGTTTAGGAGTGCACCTATCACATCTAAGGTTGATACTTTTAGTTTTGGTGTGTTGTTACTAGAGATTATTTGTTGTAGGAAAAGTGTGGAGGATGAAACTGTTAGTGAAGAAAAAAGGATTTTAATTGATTGGGCATATGATTGCTACAAGACTAGAAAAATAGACATTCTTTTAGAAAATGAATATGAGGCAGTCGATGATATGAGCAGGTTTGAAAAATTTGTCATGATTTCAATTTGGTGCATTCAAGAAGATCCATCTCTAAGGCCATCAATGAAGAAGGTTTTGTTAATGCTAGAAGGGATTTTTGAAGTTGAAACTCCTCCAAATCCATACTTGCATGGTTCTTCTAATTAAAGTTAGTTCTTTTTTAGATTTTGTTTTAATGTTACTTTTCACATTTTATTTACAAACTGTACTTTGTTATTTAGTTTTTCTCTAAAGTAGGGGATCATATCACTGAAAAAATGAATGTACCATGTCTATTTAAAAAAAACACTTTTTCTATTATATTGTTCTCCAATTTAATATTGCATGCAATATCACCCTCTTAGAATGTAGTAAAAACTCTATCTAAAATAAAAACACATGATTCTTGTATGTGTCAACTCATAACTCAATTCAAATACATTCTTGATTTATATCATGTTGTGCTAAAATTTTGGCCTAATTTGATTTTTTTTTTTATAAGTAAGAAATATGATTAAAACGAGAACAAAGGATTCTCAAACCTACTTACAAAAAAAAACGAGACAAAGCTCGAAACTAAAGAAGATTACAAATCAATTAAACCTTATGATAAATAATTCAAATGATTCCTATTAAACTCGTAAAAGCTATAATTGGTAAAAGTAATTTTCCCGATGTAAGATCATCTCCAAACTAACGCCTTTATATTCCAAACCACATCCATAATGTTCCAAACTTCATTCCTAAAATTGATATGGTTCCTCAAATACCACAAGTACCAAGTTGCCGCCAACCAAATAACTCCTTCCTTCCCTGTCGTCACCATTTTCCTCTTGCAAAAGGAACACCACTTAAGAAAACTCTCTTTTATGTTATTAGATCCCAAGGAGACAAAACCAACCTGTTATGAATCAGATACCTTAAAAACAAAGTATAATTGGTTCCTTGATCAGTTAGGAAACCCACAAGAGTTAGAGTTTAGGGTAACCAAAGATAACAATAAGGATTGATTATAAATTGCTATTCTTTCATTTCTTTTTCAACAAGATTACAAGTATACAGGAATAACAAATAACTTCTCTCACTATTGAATTAGAGTTTTTATCTTCTATTTTCCCTTAAGCAAAATATGAGAGACTAGTATGCTATTTATAATAAAAACTAACACACTAACCTAATGGGCTTTTTAACAATTAACCATTACAAGCTAACTTAAACAGTTGGATCCATAACACAAGGCCCAATTAAACAACAACATGTGAGCGAACTTCGACAACATGCTAAACATAGAGTTCGTTCCAATATCTCACACAACCCAATCGGTCATTTCCTTCCAAATCACATTTGAAGTACTACAACCCAAAAGGATATGATCCAAAGATCCATAACCAAAAGAACAAAAAAAAACACATTTCAATTCACTATATTTATCTCCATGAAATAATTGTACTATTTCATAAAAATGTAATTTATATGTGATCTACTAAATAACCGACATATACAATGTAATAAAGTATTTGCTTGATTAATCAAGACACCAACATGTTATAGGGAAAAAATCAACCTTTTCATTTCTCATTTCAACTTGAGTTCATGCCATCAAGCAAACACTTCAAAGCAGATAGTTTAATATCCTTAAGTTGATTCGAGAAAACATACATAGGAGTGGTGGAGATTCAAGGTATGTCGTATAACATTCAAGAAATTTTCAACACTAAGGGCTACTTCGCCATAAAATCTACCCCTCTAGGAGAAAATATGTCTTTATTCGAAGAAAGAGAGGAAGGAGAACTAGATATCATGGTGGCAGAGGAAAGAGATTGGTTGGAAAAATAGTTCAAGGGAATTAGACATTGGAGACCTGAGGATGTGGACAACGAGGGAGTCATATGGATGAGATGTTATGGTATATCATGTCATGCATGGTTTCCAAAAAATAATTGAGTTCTTAACATCCCCAATTTTGATGATGAAACATAAAACCAACCTAAATTTTATGTGGCGAGTGTAACACCCTAAATATTCCCCATGTATTATAAATAAATTATCAGAGTAAAAATTAAAAACTAAAGATTATGTAGCTACAATTCAACAAAGCATACTCATACTTTATGATATGTAACACATGAAACTTTTAAAATTGTTAACAGTAATATTAATAATAAAATGTATCTGAAAACCAACTTTATTTAAACAGAAGTGATCAGTACATTTTGGTGCACATTCTTCGATGCTTACACTTATGCATTTCCATACTTTACTTTGGTTATTTTTCTATTTTAATGTGTTTTTATAAATTAGTTTATTTTTGTATTTATTTGATTTTCACATTTGATTTTTTGCATTAGCAGTCTGCACAAAAATGATCATAACTGGAGCTACGAGAATCGGCTTGAGATATTCTACCAATCGATGGAAAGCTAAGACATAGAGCTACGAATTTCATGAAGAAGTCAGAAGCTGAACTGGACTATATAAGACCTTAAAAAGTCGTTGAAGTTGCAGCATTAGATATAATTTGTTTTGGGTCATTTGTTTTGGGCTTGGGTTATGTATTTGATCCAGTTGGGTTGTGACCCGAATTTCTTGTTTTCACGTATACCTAGAGCAGCCGTGTTACTGTTTAGGAGAACCTTTTTTCACTTTTCTTTTCACGAATTTTATTTTGCTATATGATCAAATGGAGAACTAATTCCGAAGGCAAAATTCTGTTGTTACGGATTCCATACTTTGAGGTTTTTTAATCTTTAATCCAGTTTCTTTTCCATTTTCAATATTAATCTATATGCCTTGTTTGTTTAATTCGAGTTATATAGAATACTATTTATTTATATCGATTGATTGATGTTCCTTGAGTTTTAGCATAGTTTATCGTTGCTTAATCGTTAGACCGCGTATGTTAGAATCACATTTGCTTAATTCGTGATTGTGCTTATCCGTTTACTTTATTCGGAAAATAGGAATGCAATCTTGTAATGATAATTTAGCTTGTTAATTGGTGTTGTAATCGGTAGGGGAATAGAAACCGTTTAGGGGATTGTAGTTCATTGAACCAATGATAAGTTGGTACCCGAATCAGTAGAATTGTGGTTTAAGCTTATTTGATAATCACTTGTTTTAATTCGTTTTTATAATTCGACCTTAAAACCAACCTCCAATTAATATTTACTATAGTTAGTTAATAAGATCAAGAATCCTTGTGAGACGATTCGAGTCATTGTCGTTATACTATGTTTTCAAAAATTACTCGTTTTGATCCGTGCACGACAACGGATCAAATTGACGCCGTTGCCAAGGATTCTTATAGATTTTAACTAATTTTAGGATTTTAGTTTAGAGTTTTATTAGAGTTGTGTTTTTTGTTTTTTGTTCTTACTTGTAGATTTTCAAGGTTGCAGTACAGTGGTAAAGTTTACCAGTCTTTCAGGTAAGTTGGAAGCTACTGTTTCGATTTGCTCCGAATTTTTTTCTTCAGAAAATCAGAAATAAATCGAAGAACAATACTCCTTTAGAATAGAATTCTAAAAGATTTCGACCCTCAATATCACAAATTTTGCGTTCTTCTATTTTATTTGATTTATTTTCTCTTTTCATATTTTTAAAAAAAATATGAATTTTTTGTGCGATCTTTATTTGATTTAATTAGATTTTTAGTGTTATTTTTATATTTTTTAGATTTTATTTTAATTTCTTTTCTTTTTCCATTCTTTTTAAATCTGTAGTGATTTTATTTGATTATGTGTTGAAATTCATAATCATATCATGGATGATCAAAGAACTCTGAGAGAATTGGATGCACATGTGAATTATAATGTTTTATGTATTGAATATCCTGATGTTATTGATGCACCTTTCTAATTGAAATTTGGTTTAACACACTTGTTGCCAAGTTTTAATGGTTTTGCAAGTGAGGATCCACATAAGCATATGAATGAATTTCAGATTGTGTGCTCTGCACCTTATGAACCTTTACTAGAGGATCTTGTCAACCAAATGACTACAAATAATGTCAAGTTTCTACAACAAATAGATTCTAATTTTCAGACTTTGCAAACACAACTTGATCAACTTACCACTTTGATGAATCCCATGCAGCAAGCTCAAGGATCAAACCAACAACCCTTGGAAGAACATTTTGTTTTTCAAATAGAGTTACCTTCTGAAACAGTTGATGATACTTGTACTGATTTATTTGCAGCTGATTTTCCATCATTGTTTGATTTTGATGATGTTTACTCTTGTGATGTTTGTACTGACACTAAAATTTGCTCTGTGTGTGTTGAGATTGATGTCGCCTTGCAGGTTGATGTTTTTCATGAATATGAAGTTATAGATGAAATTGTTTATGCGACTAAAACTCTTGACTCCCCTTCTGCCACAACCATTTCGTCCATTGATCAATCTCATTTCTTAGAGCTTAAACATCTTCCTGGCAATCTCAATTATGCCTATTTAGAGAGGAATGAAAAGCTGTCGATTATAATTTCTTCTAACCTTGATTTTGATCAGGAAAATAAGCTTTTTTAGGCTTTGAAGGAACATAAGAAGGGAATTGGTTGGACTTTGGTTGATACTCGTGATATTAGCCCATCCATGAGTATGCATAGGATACCACTTGAAGATGGAAGAAAAGCAGTAACACAACCCCTTAATTATTTGATGTTTGATGTTGTGAAAAACGAGATCATGTTCACGTGTCCAATTGACACTATTACTTATCGAAGATTCTTCTTTGATCCTCAAATAAAAGGTGAAGGTACTAATAAAAATTCATTGATCAATGGATGTTATCCAATTCTACTCTATGAGATCCCTACTTTGGAAGAGGAGATTGCAGAAGATCTCTCATTGAGAAAGGTGGCTTATGTGACACCTATCCACCTTGACTACTCGGGTGTGTTGTTTCCTCTCTCTTATTTTATGCTTGTTTCTTTCATTGAGGATAATGTATGTTTTAAGTGTGGTGGAGGGAATCCTTTTTTTTGTCTTTGATTGTTTTTGTTGGTTTAAAAAATGAAAATTACATGCAACTCTCACTGTTCTTGGACGAAAGACTTGTGGTGTGATGTGATTGATTCTTTTTTTGCATTCTTAGTATGATAGGTAAGGCTAAACTCTGAATTGTACATCACTTGTGGTAGATCACAAACCCTTGTGAGAATTTTGAGCCTAATAACGGATAACACATAAAAATCCATCATTTTCTTTCTTGTGTGATTTCACTTATGTTTGTTAGTCTCTAGAACTTGCATTGACTCTTGTTGACACTTTTTGTTTACTTGTTTACACACTGAAATGATAAAGGCATGTTGTTTTGTTTTATTTTTATCCAATTAGCCAAAAATCAAACCTTGATAATATTACCCCTTGTTTTGAAACCCCTTTGAGTCTACTATCATTTTTTGTGTTTTAAACTCATTACAAGTCGAAAAGTGAAAAACAATGTTATCACCCTGATCATAGGGTTGAAGGAGTCTTTTATGGAGTTGTGTGGGGTTGTACGATGTTATGATGTTGCCAGAAAATAAAAAAAATTATTAAAAAAAGAAAAAAAAATAGAGAAGGATTTCATTACATAGTCCTTCCGGAAAAAGAAAAAAAAAGAGAAAGGGAAATAAGTTGTGAGATTGTTGTTTGAAAGTAATTGATGTATCATGTAGCAACCCCCGTAATTCTTGCAATTTTCTTTTAACTCTTTGAATTTAGCCTAGTACCCCCTTAGGATGTATCTCACTCTGACATTGGCTAAATTACAACCATAACAAAAGTTCTTTTGATCTTTGTGTGCAATGTATTTCAATGGTGAATTTTAGAGTTTTTTTCAAGCTTATGGTAGTACAAACTTTCATGTTGTGCTTTGAGTGTAAACAATAACATAAACACTTGAGAGTTGATTGGAAACAATTTATATTATGAGGATCTTGTGATTTTTTATGTACTTTTTGGTAATCTGTTTTTCATACTTACTTTGAATTCACAATTGAATTACTCACTAATATCATGTCTTGAAGCTTAGACTTAGAAGTTTGTTTGCATCTCGTATCCTGATAACCTTTGAGTTTGCTCTGTTTTATTTTTGTTTTGAAGTTTTGAATTTTTGAATTTTGCTCGGAGTGCAAAAATTCAAGTGTGGGGGAATTTGATCAGTGCATTTTGGTGCACATTCTTCTATGTTTACACTTATGTATTTTCATACTTTACTTGGTTATTTTTCTATTTTAATGTTTTTTTATAAATTAATTTATTTTTGCATTTATTTGATATTCGCACTTTATTTTCAACATTAGCAGTCTACACTAAAATGATCATAACTGGAGCTAAGGGAATCGGCTTGAGACGTTCTACTAGTCAATGGAAAGCTAAGACATACAACTATGACTTTCACGAAGAAGTCAAAAGCTGAATCGGACTTGTAGTAGACCTGAAAAAGTCGTTGATGTTGCAACATTAGATATAATTTGTTTTTGGTCATTTGTTTTGGGCCTGGGTTATGTATTTGATCCAGTTGGGTTGTGACCCGAATTTCTTGTATTCACGTATACCTAGAGCAGCTGTGTTATTGTTCAGGAGAACCTTTTTTCACCTTTTTTCACGAATTTTATTTTTCTATACGATTAAATGGAAAACTAATTCCGAAGGCAAAATTCTGTTGTTACAGATTCCATACTTTGAGGTTTTTTAATCTTTAATCCAGTTTCTTTTCCCTTTTCAATATTAATATATATGCCTTGTTTTCTTAATTCGAGTTATATAGAATACTATTGATTTATATCGATTGATTGATGTTCCTTGAGTTTTAGCGTGATTGTGCAAATCCGTTTGCGTTATTCGAAAAATAGGAATGCAATATTATAATGATAATTTCGCTTGTTAATTGGTGTTGTAATCGGTATGGGAATAAAAACCGTTTAGGGGATTGTATTTTATTGAACCAATGATAAGTCAGTACCCGAATCAGTAGAATTGTCGTTTCAGCTTATTTGATAATCACTTATTTAAATTTTTTTTTTTATAATTCGACCTTAAAACCAACCCCCCCAATTAATCATTATTATCGTTAGTTAATAAGATCAAGAATCCTTGTGAGACGATTCGAGTCATTGTCGCTATACTACGTTTTCAAAAATTACTCGTTTTGATCCGTGCGCGACAGTGGATCAGAAGAAACATCAACATCAAATAATTAATCAAAACATAATTATGAAATATTGTATTTATAATGAAAATCACTCATAGGAGACAACATAAGTCTCCACTAACGAATAAACACACAAACGCCAACCCCTGGTGTTACACATCACAGTAGAGGCCAACACTATAAAATAAAAGGAAGACTTCATCTTCCACTCACATCAATGCCTCTATTGCTGGTTATCTGCACGATGCCCATCTAAATGAAACATTCAAACATAAACAGTGAGATATCATAATTATATAAAGGAAAAAATGATAATAAGTAAGCATCAAATTATTACATGCACAATCACCCATTCACGACACATATCCACACAATCAACATAACAATTATCCAAACATAACAACAAATGTAACCAGTATGCAATACAAGGAGACTCACAACTCGACTCAATGCATACGGTACCAATACGTGAACTTTCAGGTTCACTGCTCAGATCCTCACCACCTAGGATCAGAGCCCACAAATTCGTTAACATCACCTCCGATAACGCTTCACTGATTCCATCACCTCCGAAATTAGCTACTCGCACCCAATCCCCACCACCTAGGATTGAGGCTCACCAACAACAGACCACTGTCCAACACCATGAATGCATGTGACATACAACATGGAACAACAACAACACCAAGCACAATGATCAACGCCTCCATAGTCAATATACTCCATCAATACTGGCCACAATACACCAACACATGTTATACAATTCAACAACATCAACATACAACATAACAAGCAACAACAATGCATTTAAGATTATGTTACACCACAACATAAACACTACAATGAATTTACACCATCACACAACAAATTATTCATTTCAGGTACTGAACCCAATTTTAGAATAAATTTCGTCGTGTCAGCTTCCCAACGCTTCATACGACCCGAATCAGACACCTGGAACACAAGTTATGAATTTTCAAAGATTTTCAAAAATTGCTCCTAGTGTAACCGATTACAACAAATGAGGTAACCAATTACACCTCTTGTAACTAGTCACGCTACACAAAATACACTTAGTGTAACCAATTACCCAAATCATGGTTACCGATTACACCATCACAAAATGCCCAAAAAACACATTTTAACAACGGTGTAACCGGTTACCCCTTTCCTGGTAACCGATTACACCTACAGCAAAAACACTTTTCTACAACTTTTCAAAACGAAAATCACTTATAAGTCATCCAAAACCCCATTTTTCTTACAAATCATTTGTTCTACCTCTTAACACAAAAAATCACTTTTCTAAAGTTTAAAACCCCAAATTATTTTCACCGAAAACACTCATAACTTAGTTTCGGCTCTGACTCACAACCACACAAATATTGTCAACAAAAATATGAGTGTTTTCCCTGAAAAGAATTTGGGGTTTTAAACTTTAGAAAAGTGACCTACCAACGAAAATATTATTAAGTAACCTACCAACTTTAGAAAAGTGACCTACCAACTAATAAAGGAGCAAAGTAACCTACCAACGAAAATATTGTCAACAAAACATGTTAGCTTTAAAAAATAGTTTTTTTTTTTTTGAATTTTTAAAGATGGATTTTATAAAATCTTTTTTCAAAATATTACAAATTTTTTTATATTCAATTTTTCTAAATAGCAAGATTAATTGTGACATCATACAACATAAACATACATTATTTTTGACCAAAAAATAATCGAAATCGTAATTTTTGAAAAAAATTGTATCTCCAAAATGATTTTTATGAAAATCTATTTGAAATAGCTTCAAAATTAAGTGATTTTTTGAAATTTTGATATCCATATTTTTTTTCCCGATAAAATGATGAAATATCTAAAATAACTATTCAAACTAAATTTTCATTTGAAGTTTTTATAAAAAATTTATTTGTGAATTTTTTTTTCATAAACTTTTATTACACTATAAAAATCATTTTTAAAAAAAAGTCAAAACAAACGGGATCTATAGTTAATCATATTAATGACAAAGCATGAATTTTTTAATGCCAAGCATGAATTGAATCATATTATTTTTTCTTACACAAACATGAAAAATTGAAATGTTTGTTCTCCATGGAAACACATAGAAGCGAACATGGATGTTTATAAGGTATATCCATTTTATCCAATTCTGATCTTATCAATTTACTTATTTCAAATTCTTGAAGATAATTGTTAGATATTGGGTTTGATAATCTAGGATATCTTCGAAGAATCGTGTTCGTACACTTTCCAAACAAAGTATTTCGACCCTATTCTTGCCTGGGTTCACGAAATCTTTGTGGGGATAATTCTTGAAGAACGAATAATTTCTGGCAAAAGAAAATTATTCAGAATGTAGAAGGTTTTCAGTTTTGTTATGTGTTCGTAAATAGAGGCCAAACGATTCCTTATATAGGAGTTCAATAATTCAAACGAAAAGACACACCAGCCAGGGGCTCTGCCCCTTGGAACCCCACGGGGCGCTGCCCCGCACCCCGCCAGGGGCTTCGCCCCTTGGAACCCGTTTGAATTATTCGCATTCAATTATATGTTGGCTTGACGAGCGAGCACTCCGCACTACCCTCACTCGTTTCCAAGCTTTAACGCATAATTGCATTGGCCTGTAGTAAATCCCATTACTACTAAAATACATTGAAGATACTAAAATCACCAACAATAATGAGAAATTATAGACAAAATTGGCGTTGCAGCATAGACATGTAACATGATAATGATAATGAAGATGAATTTGAAAGAAGAAGATGTGGTTTGTTTTGGTGTCCGCGGGAGTGTCAAGATTGATGACCATCGTTAGAGCTGACCAGTTAATTATGAGTGATGGAAGATAGAATTTTCTAGCTAATCCTGGAGTAACACTAGATTTTATTTGTGTTGGATAAATTTTACGTTTTTACTCCAGTTTAATTGTTAGGCCTAACATTATAGACTGACCTTGGGATTTTAACCTCAATCTATGACATCGGCTTTTGGGATTTTTTTGGCATATGCTGAATGGTTTGCTGTTTTTTTTACACCGAATGTTTTGTTATTGTACAGTTGCTGATGTTTTTCTATGGAGAAATAAGAAGATATCAGCCACAACCCTTGGTGTGGCAACAACTTTCTGGGTTCTGTTTGAATTACTTGAATACCATCTCCTGACTTTGGTTTCCCACCTAGCGATACTTGCTCTGGCTGTATTGTTCTTGAGGTCAAATGCATCCACTTTCATCAACAAGTTGGTGCTTTTTACTGTGATTCAATTTCAGGTTTTGGTATAATGACGAAGAAGGCAAGTGGTCTCTTTCCCATGCATGTAAATGATTTGGAAGACAGGTTTCATCATGAAAATTGCGTCCTCCTAGGACATAAACATAGCTACCACTTTGGTCTGGTACTGAGGCCAACGATGCTAATGAAGCTGACCCACTGTAACCGTTGGATCTTCGAGTGCTAGAAGCAACAGGTGCCCGTGATGTGGTAGAATTCAGAGGTTGTTGTTGTTGATGGTACGCTTGAAGCGCTTGGACTCTATCACGAGCACGAGCATTGCTTCCTAGATAAGGAGGAATCATGGAAGATGTAGCAAAGTTCCCGGCTCAAGCAATAGAACTACAAAATTACACACCTCAGGTATTAACCTTAAAATCTTGGTAAATTTCCAACAGCCAACAAAGTTGCTCAGATTCATCCTTTATTAATCTAGGTTTAAATATTATTTTGGCACACCCAAATATATCACCTTTTCTATTATTTGATTGAGTTTTGCGTTTTGATTTTGGTTAGGTCTCCACCAAAGATACCACATGTGCACATTCCCGAGGAACATGTTTTACATATTGCCTCTGCTATAAGAATTGAGATCAACCGAGCTTTTACTCTATTAAGGGAGATTGCTTATGGAAGGGATCTCAAAAGTTTCTATCTGTATGTTTTGTTGTTATTTGTTGTATTCGCTCCATCCTATGATGATTAACATTGTTTTGTTGTCATTTGCTCCATCCCATGATGTTTAACGTTGCAATTGGCATCTGATGTTTAACATTGCAATTGGCATCTCTGTTTCTTGACATTGTTCTATATAGGTAATGAAATTCTTCTATTCATTCCCATTTACTTTCTTGAAAATTTAAATTCAATTTGCAAAGATGTACTGCTGATTTTATCTTAGTCATGCTCCATTTTGGTGTGGATTGCACTATATTGAATGAATGCATTGTAATAGTTCGATTTAATGCATAATTTTATAAAAATATGAGTAACATGCCTTATCAGTTTGGTATATAGCATAAATATTTCAGTATTTGGTTAACTATGATTAAGTATTTGGTTAACTATGAACTTACAGAGGCAGTTGTGGAGATATTGTTCGTCGAATTTGTTGCGGAGCTACTATTTAGAGTTTTCTTTCTGCCAGCTTCAATTGTATCGAGTTTCAGGAGTGGTTATGTTTATAATGTGTTCCAGTTTAGCTCCCTGTTATTATGGGGTTTTGCAATTTTTTTTCTAGTGTATTATTTAGCAGTTTTGAACTGCAGACTACGGACATATGTTTCATTGATATTGTATACTTTTAGCACAACTTGTGATGTTTCTTAATTTTAGATTTTTCGCCCTTTCAAAAACAATATCTATGAGCTTTCTGCTTGTTTGTTGGTGTTGTTATAAAGGCTGAGCTTTTTGCTTGTCTGTTGGTGTTGTCAAGAATTCATTGTTCGGAAACTATCATTCAAATTGTCACTGCACTGCACTTCATGTCAAGATGTATTCTTGACCAAATATATATGGATTAATTAACTAAATTGAGACATGGGATGTTTTCTTGACCAAATATATATGATTAATTAACTTACAGTTTTTGTTATTATTTATACTATTATTAGAAGTACCTTTATAAATTTTTAAAAACCTGGATTGTTTTGCATCTTTTGTAAAGATACTATTATTATATCTTAGTTACTTTTTGTTCTCATCAGTACCCTATGACTTCTCCTTTCCACTTATCAATTTTATATTTTCTTTTTCTTTAATAATCTCATTGGTTAGTGTTGTAGAGATGCTATTATGTTGCATTCATGTCAGTATTTTGATGAAGGAGTATGGACAAGTTGCCGCTATGCGATAGCAGTTTCTTGCAGCAGAAAAACGTCGTCCGGATCATACTATGGAAATGTTGCCGCAATGAGAATGCATTTTCTTACACTCTAAAGCAGTTCTATTAAAACAAATGAAGGGACAGAGAGATACTAGAGTCTAGAATCCGGATAATCAAGTTCTATTAAAACAAATTCAGATTATCACTATTAGAAAAAACATTTTATGTCAACTATTGAAGTTATTGGATTGATATAGCTATTGTATAAGACTTTTGGTGTAATTTGAATTTCATATTGTCTAATTCAATATAAAAATTAATTAGTTATTGTGGATACCTTTATTTAATTAATTAATTAATTTCACATTGTCTCATTATTAATTTTATAATTAATTAATTCATTTTAATTTAATTAATTAATCCAAATATATTTTATACTTTCTCAATTTTATCTAATGAATGTTGTTTACTATTAAAAAAGGTATAATTTTTTACTCAAAAATTTTATTTTTTCTCAAATCTCAATATTTGTTGTTGAGAGATATGTTTGACTTTGAATTCATAAAATATCAATATTAGATGGATAATGAATTCATAATTATTTAATATGAAGATTTATGAGAGTTATGTTTTAATATTTGAGTTTTTTTTTAATAAAATAATACTATATATTTATCTCACGGGTCTCTATCAACACAATATTTATTTTATTTTAATCAATTATTATCTTAACTTAAGTGAGAAAAATCCTTATTTTTAAATATCAATTTTTTTTTCATCCAACGATTCAATTTTTATATATAATTATCTAATACAATTAAAATTATATGATTATTGTTTATTTTACTATTAAGTAAATTTTTTTAAATTTTGCATTTGTACGTATCAAATAATATTTGTATTTCACAGATCATTATCGCATCAATTTTTTTATCTTTCATCGTCTCACGAGTCTTTTTTTTTTCCTTTTTGCATCATTATTTAATACAATTGAAATTGTATAATTATTTTTTATTTTAAAATTAAATAATTAATTTCAATTTTACATCCGTATATAATTACATTTTATATTGTATCAAATCAATTTTTTGTTTTATTGATCACTATAAAAACAATACATATTTTATTTTAATTAATAATTATCTTAATTTAAAAGATAAAAACCTTATTTTTAAAAATTTTAATCTCTCGAGTCCCTCTTTTCTTTATATTTTAATTTAATAGATTTTATATCATTATATATACAATTAAATATATTTTATATCATATCAAATAATTTTACCCGTGCGGGAGCACGGGTATCTTACTAGTTATAAAAACATTTCTTAAGGAGGTAAATCAAAATACGTTTGTTTGACAGAAAATAAACACTATTTAACCCTAATAATTATAATAATAATAATAACTCCATCAATTATTTAATTTAAATAATACACACCTTATATTGTTTAGATAAATAATTACTATGTATCTGCTTTAGTCCCATGTTGATAATTTAAAAACAATAGAAAGTGTTTATATACTTATTTCACACACTACTTTTCAAAAGTATAATATTAGACTGAATTAGAAGTGTAAATGTGGTTGCTTTTTCTAAGTTTCTATATATTTTCTTTGGCCAAATTAAAATTATTTTTAAAATAAAAATTTAAAAAAATAGAATTGAATTAAAACAAATATAATTAAAATAAATAAATAGAATTAAAAATAAGTTTTAAAATATATAATATATAAAAAGTAACAATATTTAAAAATATATAATAAAAAAATCAGATTTAAAAAATATATATAAATAAATAATCCATGTGGATTTAAAAAATAAATTAAAAAAATAAAAGATATACCATGTAGGCAGAATCATGGTGACATATGTGCACCATTCGGGGAATTAAAAAAATATTTTTTGAGGAGGTAAATCAAAACACGCTTGTTTGACATAGTGTAAACACTACTTAACCCTAATAATTATAATGATAATAACTCCATCAATTATTTAATTTAAATGATACACACCTTATATTATTTAAATAAATAATTACTAACTAGTTTTACTATTTAATTTAATTAGTCTTATTCACTACACCACCAAGTTCTACACTTTTTCTCACACACACCCAACACCTTAATACCTCCAACCATACAATGTTTCAAAAGGTGTCATTCCAATGTTAGAATGATAGTTGTTATTATAAGTAAACTCTATCAACGACAAATGACTATCTCAAGCATCTCATTGCTCAAGCACACAAGCTCTTAGCAAATCCTCCAATGACTGAATAGTCTTTTCTGTTTGACAATTGGATTATCGGAAGAAGAAGAAGATTGTATTGTTGTGCAAACTACACTCTAAGTGTGTATTACGACGTGTGTTTAATCGTAACAATGATTTTTGAAACTACACAATGCTACTACAAAACTTATTACAATTTTTGATATAAATGAAATAGAGTTTCTCTTTATTTATAGATTTACTTGCACTCCAAATAATCACAAAATAACTAACTCAAATAAAACTAAACTAATTCAGTCTTCTCCGACTCTGCCGAGGTTGAGTAGCTTCAACAACTACATGTTTCGATAAGCTATATTTGACCTTCTATCAAAATACAATTAATCCAGACTCCTCGACGCCCCTTGAATACAAACACACTATTTCGACTTCGACTCAAAGAATTACATATTTAACAAAATCAATGATTTATAACTAATGATTTAACATTTTAAAAAAACTAATTAAATATGAAATCATATTAAACCATATTTGTATAGATTGTTGTATGCCTAAAATGGTGTTAGAATACTATTTCTCTTTTTTTATTACACCTTGAATAAATAAATTGTGAGGAATGTATTCACTTTAGATGACTCTAATACAACCTTTCAAAGTGTCTGAGGATTTACACTTTTTGAAATGCTCCAATTTGGGCGATATAGTGATTGTGGCAAAAGTTTGTGGAAGAACTTATGGAGCATCAAGGTGTTTTTGCATGGTTTTGAGTTGGTTTTACGATTAGGTGTGAACTTCTTCAAGAGCATGATCATAGACATCAATTTGAAGGAATGTTTTATCAAGCAGCCTCAATATTTCCAAACCAGAAAAATAAACTAGTTGACAATTAACTTCTCATTGTTTATAAATACAATCAGTTTCGTTTCTTATTGAAATGAAATATCAAGTGATTAACTACATTATGGGGAAAAACACAGAAGGCAATGAATTTCATTTCAGTTACAACTTACAGAACCATAGAGATAGGGACTTGGGGGAGCCACAACATCAACTATTCCTTCTAACATCAGTAAAACCTCTTTCATTGTTGGTCTACGAGAAGGATCTTCTTGAATACACCAAATAGCAATCATGACTAACTTTTCCAAGCTCATCGTGTCATTTCCGACGTCGTTATCATTTTCTAAAAGATTGTCAAGTCTTTTAGTCTTGTAGCAATCATAAGCCCAATCAGTCAAAACCCCTTGTTCTTCAGTAAAAAATTCCTTCTCTACATTTTTCCTGCAACAAATGATCTCTAATAGCAACACTCCAAAACTATAAGTATCAACTTTTGCAGTGATTGGTGCACTCCTAAACCAATCTGGCGCAACATACCCTTTGGTTCCTCTAATTCCAGTTTCGGTGTGGCTTTGGTTAATCAACAATAGCTTTGCTAATCCAAAATCTGAAATCCTAGCATTGTATTGATCATCCAGAAGTATATTTTGCGGTTTAATATCACAATGGATGATTTGGGTGCAACATCCCTCATGCAAGTAAACAAGACCTCTAGCAATTCCAAGAACAATTTGGAATCGTTGGTTCCAATTTGGTTTTAAAGAGGTGAAAAGGAAGTTTGCTAAAGTTCCATTGCTCATTAACTCGTATACCAAAATCCGATGTTGTCCCTCATTGCAATATCCAAGAAGACGAACAAGGTTTCTGTGATGAGTTTGTCCTATCACACTCATTTCGGTCTGAAATTCCTTATCACTATCGTGAAGCAACTTATCAAGTTTCTTAACTGCTACATTGACCATCATCTCTATGGTTCCTTTGTACACAATGCTGCAAGACCCTCTTCCGAGTTCCTCCCTGAAGTTATTTGTTGCTTCAACGATTTCCTTGAAGCTAAAATTGCGCAAGTTACTGTCAACAACATTTTTGTTGGTTCTACAACTTTTGATCTTCTTGCGGTTATAAGGAAACCCAAACAACATGGCCCCGAGTAATGCCAAAATGACAAACACGGAGCTTCCTAAAAGAACTGAAATCACAATAATCAATGTTTCGTGATCTTTCTTCTGATTTGTCAAGGAAGAAAAAGGATCATTTTTCATCAATTTCATGACAGAAACTCCTTTTACTACCTGATCTTTTCTTCCATAAGATAGTGGGAGCTTCTTCTTCCAGCAGGAACTTTGGTTGAAAGAAACCAAAACACATAAACAATCTTGCAAACACGATTCCTTACATTCTTGCAAACTAGATGGGCTTATTATTTCATAATCAGATTTAGGCCAATCTGTATTTGGCAATTCCTTCATTGTATACATATCATCTTTCGAATCCAATTTCCCACCTGCTTGACAAATGACTTGAAAATCCGGTATGCAGCCAGCATAGATGCTGTTTGAGTCAATTAGAGAATATCCGTCTGGGCAGGTACAATTTGGCCTTTGGTCATTTGTAAGGGTGCAAATGCTGTTAAACCCACATACACCTTCACCATCTGTGAATGTCGAATACAAGCATATGTTTTCTGGTATCGTCTTCGCAATGACCCAACTCTGCCCTCTTTTTGGATCTTTAGGGTAAAATGCTATGGTGAAAACTCCGTCATAATTAATTGTTGCCTTGTAGTAGAAGTTATCAGTTGAGAATGTCCCATTCTGGTTGCTGATAGAAATATTATCTCCACCTTTTTTCTCTATGTATAAGAAACCCGATTTGTCAAATATCAAACGTCGTCCAACATTTGTTTGATTCTTAACATCGCCGTTGGAACCAGAACTGTAGTAAGGATCGTAACTGTAGTTGCTCGGCAAATTTATAAGGTTAAGCACAAGATTCCCATCCTCTTGTAAATGAAGTTTGAACCTTCCTCGTGAGAAGTTGAACGCTCCTTGTCGTGAAGAGAGATTTCCATTTAACTCCATTACTTGATTAGGCACAAATGTGTCTGTAGGATGACTAAAAGTATCCCATATTGCCACAGAGTTGTTGTCTTGCAATTGAAAGTTTCCATCATCATTCATTATACCTTTAGAAACTGTACCCGATGTGAAATATGATCTCCATAGCTCTAAACCTCGAGGGTCGGTAAGCACCAAACCACTAGAATCATTTAATACCAATCTTGATCCCTTAGCAGCTGGATTGTCTCCATTTGCATACCAAATGATTGAATCTGTTTGTATTTTGTCATACCATATAGCTAGTAAGAAAAGCTCATCAGGAAGTTGGTAAAACCCAAATGCAAAATCTCCGGAAGAAGAGAGCCATCGAGTTGTTCCGCTACCTGCCATCAGTGACTCACCAAGACTCACACTGCCACCTTGATCCACTGAATCTAAGCTATATAAAATTGCATAAACCATATATTAGTTATTAAATGGTAAATTTAAAAACTAAATCAAATGTTAGTAAATAAACCATAAACCTTCTTAATTCT